>CM060881.1:16525000-16737500 GCA_030762935.1 Hymenopus coronatus | reverse complement strand
ACAGCACTTTGCAATTAGCACCGGAGTAAAATCAATATTTTCAAGTGACCGTGCGCGCACATACACACACCGAAGAAGAAACCGCTTGCGATTCCCAATTGAGGTCAGCCCCATCGGGGCCATTAAAATAAAATCCATAGCATCGTAACCTCAAAACCATCACATGACTTTCTCTGCCTATTCTACGAGGACCATCCAGAAAGTGACAGGCGATTTGGCATACCTAAATAATAACGAAGAGTTATCAGCACAAAACTTTATTTATAAAGTTACTGTACCTTGCTCTCTTACTTTCTCTACACGTACTATGTACATAGTGCATAGAGAAGGTATTGTGTTGCACCCAAAAATCCATGCCGAGATTTCACCGGAAATACATGTTTTGGTCCCCCTTAATTTAAAAAAACTTTTTTAGAAAAATGAACATGAGGGTGTGTGTATGTGTGTGTGTGTGTGTGTGTGTGTGCGCGCGCGCACGCGCGCGCGAGTCTGTGGACAGCATAGCTCAAAAACGAAAAGACCATTAAATACCAAACTTGGTATTTATGTTTGCTATCTTCCAATGACGCGACACGAAGATTTTCAAGAAAATCCCAACCTCCAATTACCCTTTACATGGAAAACTTTTCGAAAATTTTGACTTTCTCAAAAATGGTTCTAACGATTTTGCTATCTTCCAAGGATGCGACACGAAGATTTTCAACGATTTTGATTAAAATCTCGGATATTTAAGATACATAAAAGGCAAATGTAATGTATATTTTGAATTTTCTGGGAATATCCTCAGAAGAATACTTTATTCTGGATGAATTTTGCGGAATTTTCCGCAACTGTAAAACGTAAGAGAGAGACAAAAACTTACTTCACAAAAAATGTAGAGTTCGTTAAAACAATTTTTATGTTACATACTTTTTTTCGTGGAGTTTACCGTTCTTGAGATATTTCTAGTTTTTTGTTTATGCTTTAAGAAATGTATTTTTCTCAACTCCTGTCCATACAAACAAAGGAACTTCAATTACATAGCAACCAGCTTTTGGCTATCACTTTAACCTATGATACTCCCTTATTTCACTTCTATAACTAGTAATTAAACTATTTCTGTCAATTTTTTCTCGATTAGAATGAAGTAAATAGCACACATCAGAATTTTTTCTGAGTTATCTTGCAGACAGAAACATAAATATTTCTCGTTAAATGAAGATATTACATTTTTGGTTGTAATATATAAGAAGGTATTTGCTCCAACTCCGTTTGTTGAGGCACGAGTATGCTTTGGAACTGAAAGATTAATATGAGAGCTTAATTTGTGTTGGGCTGCAACATTTGTTTCCACCCCCTCGACCAAGTAATCCATTAGATGGACCAAATAATTGATCAGGTGTTCGTTTCTCTGCGCATGCGTGGGCAGCATATCCCTCCCTACGCCTTCAACATTCCTACAGGAGTCTTCCCGACAATCAACACGCTCAAAGCATTTAACTTCTACAATAAATTCACAACAAAAATCTGATGTGCTCCATTCGCATGACTTTCTCTACATCTTTGTAAGCCATCGTTGTTAATAAGCTTATTCTTCTATCAACTTCATGTAGGTAGAAGGGAAATAAGAGAATACACTAGGCTAAACCGACAGTCAATGTTTTAAAATGTGGTTGCTATGGGATTGAAATCCGTTCCTTTGCGTGGCCAGGAGTTGGCAAGTTCCTGTATGAGAAACATATTTTAAAACTGAAACTAATAACAAGGAATAACTTGAAAACGATTTACTCCACGATAAAAACGTATATGACGTAAATTGTGTGTTTTAACGAGATCTACATTTATTGTCAGTAAGTTTTTGTATATCTCTTACGGTTTACCAGTTATGCACAATTCATTCATAATAAAGAGGTCTTCAGAAGCATTCCCAAAAAATTAAAGATTAGATTTTATTTATAAAGGAAATGGTTTCAATATGCGGTATTTTAACCAAAATCGTTAGTCATTTTTGAGAAAAACAAGAATTTCGAAAATGTTTCCACTTTACGGGAGGGGGGATTTTCTTGAAAATCTGCGTGTCGCATCCTTGAAAGATGCGATATTTAACGGTATATTCGTTTTTGAGCTATGCTATCCATACACACAAACGGACCTTTTTCTAAAAATACTTCTTTTGGACTCAGGGGGTCCAAAAAACATGTATTTCCGGTGAAATCTTAGTATCGAATTTCTGGGTGCAATACAATACCTTCTCTATACACTATGTACATAGTACGTGTAGAGAAATTAATTGCTTATGTATTACATTTGTATTTCTACCACTACTCATTCTTCAACAAACCATTTTTACTTTTTCTACCACGTATATACAATTGTACATATAATGTGTATAGCAGGTAGAGAAGGTACTGTATTCCATCCAAAAATTCGATGTCGAGTTTTCACCGGAAACATATTAGAGGTCCTGAAAAAGCATTTTTCGTGTTTGGACAACATAGCTCAAAATTGAAAAGACCGTCTAATGCCAAAATTGCTATTTATGTTTGGTATCTTTCAAGGATGCCATAAGAAGGTTTTCAAGAAAATTTCCCATCCCGAACTACCCCTACATGCTACATTTTTCGAAAATTTTTATTCTCTCTAACGATTCTGATTAAAATACAGTATATTATATAGATGCACATCAAAAATAAAATGTATACTTTAAATTTTCTGGGAATAGCTTCTGGAGACCTCTTTATGTGGTGGAGTTTTGCAGAATTGAGCATAAAGGTTAAAGAGGTAGACAAGCCCTTAATACAAAAAAAAAAAAAAAAAAAAAAAAAATGTAATTGGTTAAAACACCAAATTTGTCATTTGCATGTTTCTTGTAGAGTTGACAGTTTTAGAGTTATCCATTGTTATTGGTTTCAATTCTAAAATTTTCTCAAACGGATTACGCAAAGCGAACCTACTTTTATAAGATCTGACTGTCGTTTAGGCAAGTGTAATCTCTTGTTTCCCATCTACTTATAAGGAAGCAAGTAATAAGACCATTTCTGATAATGCTTATGTAGCTTAGCTTGACGTAAATAAAATATTAATCTTTTGTAACACAAATTTATTTGTGGAGAAAATTATGTAAATGTAACACAGATAGTAAATGGTTCCTTTATATGCAAGTCGATGAAGATACACGACCAAATACATCGCGACTGTTCTACACTATCGTAAACAATATTCCGGATAACAGGTGACTCTTACGAATTGCATGTTGGGACTTGCAGCTCTGTTTAACTACATAAATGATTAATGCAACTCTCAGGTAGTTGTACCTATAGAATATATCATTCAAGAAGAAATTCATTGTAAAATTTAGATTACAGTATGGGATTACTTCCTTGCGTATATTACTACTATGTTTTCTCCAAAGCATGATTGCCTTCAAACGGGACCGCTCCGCACTGTCACTGGGCAGTAACCATTAGCACAGAAAATGCGTCCCTGTACTAGAGTGAGAGACAACGTAGTAAAATCTCTGTTTCCTCGAGACTTAGACTCTACTTGAAAGTTGGGATTTGCGCATCAGTTAAGGGACCAGCAAGTGGAAGACTTGGCAACTGCGAGGGTTGGTTTCCAACCGCAAACCACCTAAACACAAACTTTAAAGTCACGCCGAGGGTTATCATGTTTTGAAAAATCTGATGTGTTCCATTCACATGACTTTCTCTACATCTCTGCAACAACTTATTGTTAAAAAACTTATGCTTCTATTTATTTCATGCTAATTGAGAAAAATTAGCAGAAATAGTGTTATTAATGGTTTACCTGTAAGTAGAAACGAAATAAGGGAGTACCATAGGTTAAAGTTATAGTCAAAAGCTGGTTCCTATGTGACTGAAGTTCCTTCGTTTATCCAGAATAGTCTTCAGAGGCTATTTCCAAAAAGTTCAAGATATACATTTTATTTATCAGGTAAATAGCTTTAATATACAATATTTTAATCAAAGTCATTAGAGCTTTTTGAGAAAATCAAAATGTTCGAAAAAAGTGCCACGTAAAGGGTATTTTGGGGTGGGAGGATTTTTCTCAAAATCTTCGTGTCGCATCCCTGGAAGATACTAAACTTAAATACCAAGTTTGGTATTTCACCGACATTTCGTTTTTTTGAGTTATCGTGTTCATAGACACACGGACACACACACACAGACCTTTTTTCTGAAAATGCTTTTTTTGGATACAGGGGAACCTAAAACGTAATTTCCGTTGAAATCTCGGTATCAAATCTTTGGGTGGAGTGCAATACCTTCTCTATACACCACGTACATAGTACGTGTACTGAAAGTAAAAATACTGTACCACGATTCACCACCACGTAGGTCCGGGTCAACCTAATAGTGAATTTATAAATTTATTTCGTCGGGTTTTGGTACTGAGATGGCGTTCAGGGTTTGAATCCGGGACCTCACAAAGTCGCTCGTTACACAGCTATTGATAAAATGACCGAATTCAGATTACCCCTATGCTACTGTTGTTCAAACAAACCATTCGTTTGCCAACTGGCGGACCTTGGATCGATTACCGGTATGGACGGCTGGATTTTTTCCGGAGCTTATTTGCCCAGGTCATTATGAAGGTGACGATAAGCTTGACGTCATTGATTCTCTATGTATTAATGAACTGTATTTTGTGTCAGGATGAGAGCTAAAACTAAGGTGTTTTCAAATATATGACGAAACACATCAATAAAGATTTAAAGTTTCTAGTCTAGTAAATACTTCAATAACGCATATTCAACATTTGAAGCGGTGAATTCACTGTTTTTATTATACTTCAAAACATGCACTACCTCTAAAACGTTCTCTGATGAGCACTATGAAATATGAATTAATTTGTTCTATTTATTTCCAATATATCTTAATTTATCACGCAAAAACGGAAATACATGCTTTGAGGGCCTAAAATAAAAAATCTGATGTGTTACACTCACACTGACTTTCTGTAGCTACTCTACAAATTTCTTTCGAAAGATAATTCTTCTTTCAACACCATGCTATTCGAGATAAACATTAGCAGAATTTTATTACATAGTTCCTTATAAGTAGAATGGAACTAAGGGAATGCACTTGGCTAAAGTGATAGTCAAATGCTTTAAAAGGCTGTCGTTATGCGACTGGCATTGCAAATCGCTTCTTTGCTTGGCCAGGAGCAGAACAAAAGAAAAACGTACACTTCCGTCTGAGAAAAGTATAAGTACTCTACAATTAAAACTAATACCCAGGAATATCTTGAAAATGGCAAGCTCCACGAAGAAAATGTATATGATATAACTTGTGTATTTTAACAAGATCTACATTTTTTGTATCGTAAGTTTTTGTCTATCTCTTACGGTTTACTAGTTAAGCCAAATTAAGCTAAATTCATCCAGAATAAACAGGTGTTTAGAAGCTATTCCCAAAAAATTCAAGGTATACATTTTATTTGTCAGGTAAATATTTCTAATGTACAATATTTTAATCAAAATCGTTAGCGTCTTTTATGAGAAAATCAAAATTTTCAAAAAAAGTTCCATGCAAAGGGTAGTTGGGTGGGGAGATTTTCTTGAAAATCTTCGTGTCGCATCCTCGCAAAATACCAAGTTTGGTATTTAACCATCTTTTCGTTTTTGTGCTATGCTGTCCACAGACCCACCTATCCACCCCCCCACACACACACGCGCGGACCTGTTTCTGAAAAGGCTTTTTTTTTTTTTTTTTTTGATTCAGTGGGTCCCAAAACATGTATTTCCGGTGGAAACTCGACATCGAATTTTTGGGTAAAATACAATACTTCTCTATCTCTATGTACATTGTACATACGGCTAGAGAGTGTAAAAATTGGCTTTCTCTACCTCTCTGCAACAATTTATTACTGTAAAGCTTATGCTTCTATCCACTTCATGCTAATCGAGATAAACATTAACAGAAACGGTCTTATTACTCAGTTACTTATAAGTAGAAGAGAAATACAGTGATATTTGAATCTTTTAAAAGCTGGTTGCCATGTGGTTGAATTCATTTCCTTTCATGGCAAGGAGTTGACAAATTACCGTATGAGAATAGCTTTAAGTATTTTAAAACTTAAACCAATAACAAGAAAAATCTTGGAAATGGGGAATTTCAAGAAAACAATGTATATGACATACATTGTGCGTTTTAACGAGATTTACATTTTTACTTTCTCTATACGTACTTTGTACATAGTTATAGAGAAGGTATTGCACTCTTCCCAAAAATCCGATACCGAAATTTCACCGGAAATATATGTTTTATGATCCCCTTCATCTAAAAAATAAGTATTTTCGAAAATGGTCCGCGGGTGTGTCCCGTGTGTCTGTGAACGCGATAACTCAAAAACGAAAAGTCGGTAAAATACCAAACTTGGTATTCAAGTTTAGTATCTTCTAGGGATGTGACACGAAGATTTTGAGAAAAATCCCCCAACCCCCAACTACACTTTACGTGGAATTTTTTTCAAAAATTATGATTTTCTCAAAAATGGCTGTAACTATTTTGATTAAAATTTCGTATATTAAAGATATTTACCTAACAAATAAAATGTATATCTTGCATTTTCTGGGAATAACCTCTGAAGAGTACTTTATTCTGGATGAATTTTACGGAATTTTGAATAACTGTTAAACCGTAAGAGTTGGACAAAAACTTACTACACGAAAAATGTAGATCACCTTAAAATACACAATTTGTATCATACACATTTTTTCGTGGAGCCCATCGTTTTTTAGATATTCCTTGTTTTTGTTTTCTGTTTTGAAAAACTTATACTTATCTCATATAGGAATTTGTCAATTGCTGTCTATACAAACAAAGGAACTTCAGTGACATAGCAACCCGCTTTTGATTATCACTTTAACTTATGGTACTCCCTTATTTTGTTTCTACTTACAAGGAAGCAAGTAAATAGAAATATAAGCTCTTTAAGAATAATTTGTTGCAGAATTTAGAGAAAGTCGTGTGAATGGTTCACATCACATTTTTATATCGTATGTTTTTATCTATGACTTACGGTAGAATGGAGAGCGCTTCAGAGGCAACTCCCACGAAATTCAAGATGTACATTTTATTTGTCATGTAAATATCTCAAAACTCAAGAAAACTCAAGATAGACATTTTATTTGGGTTGTAAATATCTTTAATATATGGCATTTTCATCAAAATCGTTAGAGCCATTTTTGAGAAAATAAAAAATGTTGAACATTTTTCCATGTAAAAGGTAGTTTGTTGTGGAGGGATTTTCTCGAAAATCTTCGTGTCCATCCTTGGAAAACACCAAACCTAAATACCAAGTTTGGTATTTAACGTCTTTTCGTTTTTAAGTTTTGCTGTCCACAGTCACACACATACACATACAAACACACACACACACACACACTCGAGTTTTTTATCGAACTCAGGGGACCCCAAAACATGTATTTCCGGTGAAATATCGACTTCGATTTTTTTTTATAGAATACCTTGGATTAATTGTTTTGTCACACAAGCCGTATGTAGGACAGGAGTTGAATAGGTAGAGTCAGACTGAAAAATGCAATGCATAGCCGGGATTTGAACTACGGATCTCTCAATCTTTAGCCGGTTGCTCTGCCTCTGAGCTACCATGGTAACATACCGGCATAGCATTGAATATTTCAACTGACTCGTGTTTTTCCCGGTAAACCACAAGGTGATCTCAAATTATTTTAAGATGACAACCCCAATACGAGTCAGTTGAAAGATTCAATGCCATGCCGGCATTGATCCGTGGTCCAAATCCCGGCTATGGAATTGAATTTTTCAGTCTGACTCTACCTATCCACTTCTCTATCCACTATGTACATTGTACATACGGGGCTAGAGATATTAAAAAAACAAGTTATATCTTAATTTTTCAAAACGTCTGGTTAAATTTCTCAGATGCGTCATCTCATGTCTCGGTATTAAATTTTTTGGGTGAAATGCCAATATTTCCTTTACCCACTAAACGCAGTAGATAAAGTAAAATTACAAATGTGACTGGACTCATAAGCCCTCTAGTGACGTAACTCGTTAACTGGCCAGAAGGCGACTTCAGCACAAAAAATGGATGACGAGAGAAGGCTTTAATCTTGTGAGAGAAGATTAAAGAAAATAAAAAAGAGTTAAAGTGTTGTAGCCCAAGTCAATTAGCTCCAGCAGGTGGCGTTGCGATCAATACGGCGAGTTACTTACACACTGAAAGGGAAATACCAACACTCAGCGCTTTCAAACAAAATTGGGGAAGGGCATTTTAAATATCAATATTAAACCTTACTTTCTCTACCGTCTACCTACATAGGTAGAGGAAGTATAGGGTCTTTCAAAGAAAAAAATTGGGGAAGGGCATTTTAAATATCAATATTAAACCTTACTTTCTCTACCGTCTACCTACATAGGTAGAGGAAGTATAGGGTCTTTCAAAGAAAAAAATTGGGGAAGGGCATTTTAAATATCAATATTAAACCTTACTTTCTCTACCGTCTACCTACATAGGTAGAGGAAGTATAGGGTCTTTCAAAGAAAAAAATTGGGGAAGGGCATTTTAAATATCAATATTAAACCTTACTTTCTCTACCGTCTACCTACATAGGTAGAGGAAGTATAGGGTCTTTCAAAGAAAAAAATTGGGGAAGGGCATTTTAAATATCAATATTAAACCTTACTTTCTTTACCGTCTACCTACATAGGTAGAGGAGGTACAGGGTCTTTCGAAAGACACTTCAAACTTTAAACCACTATAAATACGAGAGCCTCCAAAAAGCAACGAAGGATTTGGTATAAATAAGATACCAACACAAAACTTTATTTACAAAGTTACAGTACCTTACTCTTATTAATTTCTCTATACGTACTATGTACAGTGTATAGAGAAGGTATTGCATTCCACCCAAAAATTCGATACCGAGATTTCACCGGAAGTACATGTTTTGGGTCCCCCTGAATCCGAAAAAAAGCTTTTTCAGAAAAAGATTGGTGTGTTGGTATTTAAGTTTGGTATCTTCCAGGGATGCGACACGAAGATTTTCAAGAAAACCCCCCCCCCACTCCCAACTGCCCATTACATGGAACTTTTTTCGAAAATGTTTATCTTCTTAAAAAGGGCTTTAACGATATTGCTTAAAATATCGTATATTACAGATATTTACCTGACAAATAAAATGTAAATCTTGAATTTTCTGGGAATAGCCTCTGAAGACTACTTTATTCTGGATCAATTTTACGGAATTTTGCATAACTGCTAAACAAAAACTTACCACACAAAAAAGGTAGAGCACTTTAAACCACAATTTATGTTATATATATTTTTATCGTGGTGTTGATTGTTTTTGAGATATTCCTTGTCTTTGGTTTTCTCATACAGGAATTTGTCAACTACTGTCCATAAAGATAAAGGAACTTCAATCACATAGCAACCAGCTTGTGACTATCACTTTAACCTATGGTACTCCCTTATTTTGCTTCTACTTACATGGAATCAAGTAATAGGACTATTTCTACTAATTTTTTCTCGATTAGCATGAAGTAAATGGAAGCATAAGCTTTTTAACAATATTGTGTTGCAGATACGTAGAGAAAGTCATTTGAATGAAACACATCAGATTTTTTTTCAACGTATTCCCTATTGCTATCAAGGTATTTGTCACGTGTTACCAGTTTTTGAATGTATATGTTATTCTCTTCCACCGCTAAAGATCTGAGCCAAGATGTCACTGTTACTTTGAGGCTAGGAAATCTTTTCCATCCATAAGTCATTTACGCTGCCCAAAGTGAAACACACGTTTTTAGTTTCTCTAGTCCGTATACAGTACAATAGTGGATAATAAGGTATTGTATTCCACCAAAAGATTGGATATACAATTCCCATATATGTTTTGAAATCCCTGAATAAAAAAGTATGTTTAGAAACATGACCCTGTGTGCGTCTCTGGGTAGCATGGCCCAAAAACGAAAATCCGTTAAATACCAAACATGGTTCAGTATCTTACAAGGGTGCGACACGGATATTTTCAAGAAAATTCCCCTAACCTCAACTGCCGCTTACATGGAACATTTTTCGGAGAATGGCTCTGACGATTTTTATTAAAATGGCATATGTTTAAGATACTTTTATGGCAAACGAAATGTATATCTCTCGTAGAAATTGAAATTCCAATCTCTTTATTTTCCACAAATAAACAAACGAGAAGGTGTCTTCCCGTTAGAGAACGTTTAAGTGGCTAAAATTAAAACTAATAATCCGGAATGTCTCGAAAACAGTTAGCTCTACTAAACAAAACAAAAACGGAGTTCTTTGACGTCACAAAAGTGTAACATACAACATTGGAAAACTGGTACCACGTGGCAGAATGGAGACTCTGTTGAGAAATAGAGTAAGGAACTGTAACTTTTTACTTTCTCTACACTTACTATGTACACATTGCATAGAGAAGGTATTGCACTCCACCCAAAAATTCGATACGAGATTTCACCGGAAATATATGTTTTAGGGTCCCCTGTATCCAAAAAAAGCATTTTCACAGAAAGATACGTGAGTGTGCGTGTGTCCGTGAATCAAAAACGAAAAGTCTTTGGTTGGTATTTTCCAGGGATGCGACACAAAGATTTTGAGAAAAATACACCCACGCCAAACTACCCTTTACATGGAACTTTTTTTCGAAAATGTTGATTTTTCAAAAATGGCTCTAACAATTTTGATTAAAATATCGTATATTAAAGATATTTACCTGACAAATAAAATATATATCTTGGATTTTCAGAGAATAGCCTCTGAAGATTACTTTATTCTGGATAAATTTTAGGAATTTTGCACAGATGTTAAACCGTAAGAGATGGAGAAAAACTTACATACAAAAAATGTAGAGCACTTTAAAATATACAATTTATGTTATACATATTTTTTTTTTTTTTCGTAGAGTTGATCGTTTTTGAGATATTGCTTGTTATTGGTTTCAGCTTTAAAAAACGTATACTTTTCTCATACAGGAATCTGTCAACTCCATACAAAGGAACTTCAGTCATAGAGCAAACAGTTTTTCACTATCACTTTAACCTATGTTAATCCCTTATTTCACTTCTACTTACAAGGAAGCAAGTAATAAGACTGTTTCTGACAATTTTTTCCTCGATTAGCATGAAGCAAATAGAAGCATAAGCTTTTTAACAATAATTTGTTGCAGAGATGTAGAGAAAGTCATGTGAATGCAACACATAATATTTTTTTTATTGTTTCATTTATATAGCCCCCTTTAACATTTAAGGTCATATCGGGGGCTTTGCATTAGAAATAATTTGTCTGTAGATTATTTACGTTTTATCGTTTTATTTTCCTCAAACACACACACATCCACTCCAGACTCTGTGGGGGATAGGGAATCGTTCTGGTCAAAGAAAAATTCCCCGCCCCACCCGGGAATCGTATCCGGAATCTGCGTGGGAGAACTTAGCTCGTTGACCACTCGACCACTATACCTTTGTAAATAAAATTTTGTGGTGGTATCTTTCATTATTATTTAGTTATGTCAAAACGTTCTTTACATTCTGGATGGCTCATGTATTTGAGATAGGATAAAAACAAAAGAGAGCATATATTGGGCAAGAAATCGAGTTTTATTTTTTGTCTTTCTTTTTTTTTTTAGTTAACATTGCAATGCGTAAAATGTTGCTGAATAGAATATTAGTAATTTTATCCATACTGCTATAAGAATTTGCAAGCTCTAAGTCATAAATCATGGCTCTATCATTAAATGATAGATTACAGCTGATTCCACATTGCTATGAAACCAAGGGGAGTTTTTCTCAAGGTCTGAGAATATTTAGAACTCTTAATAATGTTTTTTTTTTTTTTTTTTTTTTTTTTTTTTTTACTGTATCCCTATTTACATTTTCCCCCGTAGGTTTTACTGATTACTGGTTTACTGGTTTTACTGTTTCTTTTACAAACATATACACATTGCACAAACATATAACATCCATGCCCAAGGCGGGACTCGAACCCACGATCCCCTGCCCACGAAGCACCAAAGCGAGACGCTTTAGCGAGCGTGGCCATGGGGACCGGCATGTTAAGAGCAGGCCCATGTTCCATACGTAAAGTTCCCAAAAAGTGGCCCCCGCGATCTCCAGTTCTGAAACCGATCGACTTTTAGTTTTGGAGTTACCTTAATGAACGAATTTTCCTGACACATCCTACAACCCGACAGCAACTGAAAGAATGCTATCTCGTAAGAAATTTTTAATATTCCAAGACATCTACAAAATGCTGTGCATGGAGTCGCAGAAATAATGGTGTACGTTGAACAAGAGAACGGAGGGCATCTTCCCAGAGATTTATAAAATCCATTGTTTGCTCAGAATGTGACTTCTTTTTTGTAAGAACAGTTTTTCTGCAGAGGAAAAAGTCATGTGAATGGAACACATCAATACGAAAGTTATATAAAAGTAATCCAGTATGAAGAGGTCTTCAGAGGCTATTCCCAGAAAATTCAATATATATATATATATATATATATATATATATATATATTTTTTTTTGCCATATTGAGCATGTGGAATCGTCAGCCATTTTTGAGAAAGTCAAAATTTTCGAAAACTGTTCCATGTAATAGTTAATTGGGGAGGGGGGGGGGGGTTCTCCTGGAAATCAATCGTGGTGCATCTTTGGAAGTTTGGCGTTTAACAGACATAACGTTTTTGAGTTATACTAACTATACACCGTTCTTTTCCTAGAATGTTTTTTCTATTTTTTTTTTCGGTGAAGTCCCGGTATCGATTTGGGTGAATACAATACCTTCTCTATTCACTATGTATACTGAATACGCGGGAATTTTTCATTCCTGTTTGTTTTGTTTTACTCCTGGCTATACAACGAGAGCCGAATTCCAATCACATACCGCCTTTTAAACCATTTGTCTGTCGGTTTAGTCTAGTGTATCCCCTTCTACTTATAAGGAACTAAGTAACAAGACCGTTTGTGGTAATGTTTATTTTGATTAGCATGAAGTAAATAGAAGAATACTTTTATAAGAATAGTTAGTTACAGAATTGGTAGAGAAAGTCATTAAATGAAACATATCTCTTTTTTTTTTTAATGTTTAGTTTCTCTACCCGTACTATGTATGTATTTGTATTTATTCTCTGCAATTGGGTACTGCCCGGTGGCAGAGTTAAATGCACAAAATTCACTTACAAACAGTTATTATGAACCTCAACATTAATACTATACATTACTAATATATGCATTAATAATATACATTAATACAGTTTTTGACATCCTTGATTACTTCACAATATTTACTCAAATTAACTAACATTTATTCTCTTTAAATATTCCTAAACTTCTTTAAGGTCTAAGGGCAGCCCTGAAAGGCTGCTACAGGCAATTCATTCCATTCTTCAATGGCCCTGTTAACAAAAGAAAATTTTCCTACGTCGGTTCTGTACCTCCCACCCTTAATTTTATACAAATGATCGTTTCGTCCGCAGTATGCTGGGTTTTCTAACCTCTTTCTAACGTCCACCCGTGCATTTAAACCAGTATAAGCTTTAAATAGTGCAACTAACCTATGTGTTTTACGCCGATGTGTTTTAGCGGCTTCCATTTATTCTCTTCGCCTTTCGTAAGTCCAAAATCAGTACCTCCCTTAATGGATTTAACCGCCCGACTCTGTACCTTTTCCAGTGAATTAGTTTGATTAACCCTGTGTGAGTCCCATATTCCATAACTGGCCGCACTAAGGACTTGTAGGCAATTTCCCTGGACTTTGCGCTTCCCTTCTTCAGTATTCTCATTACGAAGTGCAATATCTCCCACGCTTTCCTAGATGTAGAATTTATCTGATCCGGCATTACTTGACAAGCACACTCCCAGATGTTTGCAGCTGTGGAATTTGTTCCCTGCCCATATGATAGCTATGAAGGACCTTCCCCTTAGTGCGACTAAAAACAATTGACTTACTTTTCCTAGCATTGTCTTTTTGTTTGTGGCGGCCCACCGAGTTCTTTCATTTAAATCATCCTGAAGAGTGGTCTCATGCATGGTATTTCGAATCTTTTTGTAAACAATACAATCGTCTGCCAACATCTGATCTAACAATATATAGTAGTTAGAATAGGTATAATGTTACACGCAAAACATCGATATCAATATTTCACCAAAAGTCTATGTCCGTGCGTGTACATCATAACTCACATCTCAGAAATTGTTAATTCCACACAAAAAAAAAAAAAAAAAATGCATATGCAACATAGTGTGACTTTTAACCCTTTCCAGCCCAATGGTGCCATATGGCATCATTATGTGTGTTTTTTACTTTCTCCACACGTACCATGTACATTGTTTATAGAGAAGGTATTCTAATGCACCCAAAAATTCCATACCGACATTTCACCGGAAATACATGTTTTGACACTCCCTGAATCAAAAAAAAAGAAGCATTTTTAGAAAAAAGTCCGTGTGTGCACCTATCTGTCAGTGTGTGTGTGTCTGGTGTAGGTATTATTGTGTGCGTCTGTGAGCAGCATAGCTCAAAAACGAAATGGCCGTTAAATACCAGTTTGGTATCTTCCAAGGATGCGGCAAAAAGATTTTCAAGAAAATCCCCCCATTTCCAACTACTCTTTACATGAAACTTTCTTCGAAAATTTTGATTTTCTAAAAAAAATAGCTCTAACGGTTTTGATTAAAATATCATATTTAAAGGTAAGATATTTACCTGAAAAATAAAATGCATATCTTGAATTTTCTGGGAATAGCCTCTGAAAACTACCTTACTCTGGACGAATTTTACGGAATTTTTGCATAACTGCTACACCGTAAGAGATGGACAAAAACTTACCGCACAAAAAATGTAGAGCACCTTAAAACACACAATTTATGTCACATTTTTTTCGTGGAGTTGATCACTTTTGAGATATTGCTTGTTATTGATTTCAGCTTAAAAAAAAACATATTTTTCTCATACAGGAATTTGTCAACTCCACACAAACTGTTCATACAAACAAAAGAACTTCAGTCACATAGCAACCAGTTTTTGACTATCACCTTAACCTATGGCACCTACTCCCTTATTTAGCTTATACTTACAAGGTAGCAAGAAATAAAGCTATTTGTGCTAATGTTTTCTCGATTAGCATAGAGTAAATAGAAGCATACGCTTTTCAACAATAATTTGTTGCAGAGACGTGGAAAGTTATGTGAATGGAACACATCAGATTTGGTTTTGATTAGGGTGAAGGCTAACATTCAATAATAATCTTCCTTTATTGTGTATATTTCAGTATTTTTCTTTGAATTTATTGATATCAAGCAAAAGTGAAAATATAATTCCATCAAAGATACACTTTTTCTAGCAAATACAGAACTTTGCTCCACTACAATGCTATCGAGATTCAGTCACGACCAGCGAGATTTAAGCCAACCAGCGTTTATTTTACCTGGGCCCACTCCTTCCTTTATCACAATAACATTGTATCGAGAATTCCAAACTGGGTTAACCTGTGACATTAAAATTTAGAGCAGTGATGTTCAGTGTTTTAGAAGTTTAAACAACTGAGCTACGAATAAGATATCAGATAAGAAGAACTTTTGAAAGTCAATGTGCCTCTTATGTCATCAGCTTTCTAGAGCAATTTCATCGAAAATTAATCCGGCTGGAAAATGGTTAACGAGATGAACATGTTTTGTTTATTAAATTTCTGACAATCAATTATGGTTTATCCGTTATGCAGAAGTCTTTGAGAATGAGGAGAAAGAAATTAAAGATATACTTTTATTAGTGGTGAAAATATCTTACATATATGGTTAAACATTTTGAAAAAATTCCCATTTAAATGATAGTTCGGGGTGGGGGAATTTTCTTAAAACCCGTAAAGGATGTTGAAATTTAATATCAAGGTTAGTGTTTAACGGACTTTTCATTTTTGAGTTATTTTCACAGACACACATACACGCGCGGAGCTTTTTCTGAAAATATCTTTTTTTTTTTTTTTTTTATGTGACATAAAACAAGTTCTGAAAGGTGAAATCTTGACATCGTTTTATTTGGGATTACTACAAAACCTTCTCTATACATTACGTACATAATATGTGCAGAGCAAGTAAAAATTCTCTTTTTCGATTTAGGATTGCTCCTGTGAAACTTCAGTATCGAAATTTTGGTTGGAATGCAGTACCGTATCATCCTACGATGCAAATTATACGTGGCAGAGAAAGTCATGTGAATCGAACACATCATATTTTTTGTGATGAAGATTTCTTACACATATGGTAATTCAAACAAAATCGTTACAGCAATTTTAGGATGATTCAACTTTTCTAAAGAGTTTTCATGTAAGGGTAGTTCGGGGTGCGAGAATTTTCTCCAGAATCTTCGTGTCACATCCTTAAAGCATTTTGAGCTTCAATACCAGATTTGGTTTTAACGGACTGTTCCTTTCTAAACTATCGTGTTCACACACACGCGCGCGGACTGTTCTCTAAAATGGTATTTTTACTTTCTCTACACGTACTATGTAAATAGTGTAAAGAGAAGGTATTGTATTGCACCCAAAAATTCGATACCGAGATATCACCGGAAATACATGTTTTGGGTTCCCCTTAACCCAAAAAAAGCATTTTTGCAAAAGGTCCGTGTGTGCGGGTGCGTGTGTGTGTGTCTGTGTCTGTGGACAGCATAGCTCAAAAACGAAAAGACCGTTGAATACCAAACTTGGTATTTACGTTTGGTATCTTCCAAGGATGCGACACGAAGATTTTCAAGAAACTCCCCCCACCCCCAACTACCCTTTACAAGCAACTTTTTTCGAAAATTTTCATTTTCTTAAAAATGGCTCTAACGATTTTGATTAAAATATCGTATATTAAAGATATTTACCTGACAAATAAAATGAATATCTTGAATTTTCTGGAAATAGGCTCTGAAGACTACTTTATTCTGGATCAATTTTACGGAATTTTACATAACTGCTAAACCGTAAGAGATGGACAAAACTTACCACACAAAAAATGTAGAACACATTAAAACACACAATTTATATTTTATATATATTTTTTTCGTGAAGTTGATCGTTTTTTAGATATTCCTTGTTTTTGGTTTCAGCTCTGAAAAAAACTTGTCAATATGTCATTCCTGTCCATACAAACAAAGGAACTTCAGTCACCTAGCAACCAGCTTTTGACTATTACTTTAACCTATGGTACTCCCTTATTTTACTTCTACTTACAAGGAAGCAGGTAATAAGACAGGTAATAAGACTATTTCTGTTAATGTTTATCTCGATTAGCATGAAGTAAAAAGAAGGATAAGCTTTTTAACAATAAATTGTTACAGAGATGTAGAGAAAGTCATGTGAATGGAACACATCAGATTGTTTTTTATTCATTGAATCTCAAACATTTCCGGTGAAATCTCGGTATCGAATTTTGGGTGAAATACAACACCTTCTCTATACACTATTTACATAGTACGTGTAGAGGAAGTAAAACAGCTGCTTTTGGATTTAGGGTTGCACAAAACGTTTCCTGTGAAACCTCGGTATTGAATTCTTGGTCGGAATGCAGTACTTTTACCGTACTAAGATGCACATTATACTGGTAGAAAAAATCTCGTGAAGTACCACATATTTTAGCGTAAAAGTTTGATGGGTAAATAAAGTCGTATGATTTGTTTCCCTCGTCATTTGCCAGATTTGTGGGAGTTGTCCTATAGATATATAAACTTGGCGCTACAGTCGGTCTAATTATTCTAAGATGGCGACCACCACGAAAAGCGTGACTTGTGTAATGTGTCACTTCGCCCCTAAACAAGATAAGGTGCCACCTCCTCCACAGTTCAGTTGTCAACCCTGCGTGACCTGCAATACGCCTTTCGGACACGCGAGCGCACTCACACAGCACATCAAAACAACTACACCCTCTAGAAAAAAAAAATGTCAATTTTTCTTGTATCAAGATATTTGTTTGTGGGTGGGGAGGTGCATTCTTACCAACATAACCGCTCTGTGGAAACGCCCAGATGCTTATCAAGTCTTCCTCTTTAAACGTAGTCGTATTTCATTTGAATATCAAAAGATTCACTTACCGCGAAATGGTATACAGTCGTCGGCATCAGCAAAACAAAACGCGAGCAGACTCCGCGCACGACACTGCAGCCAAAAGGCGTGTAATCTCCAGATGTCCAGTGTGTTTCGCCGCAGCGCCAGGCCTGCCAACCTGCTGGCTAATATCGATCGTGGTGCTCAGTGTTGCCAACACAGTATTGTTTTTAATTTCTCTAAACGTACTACGTATTTAGTGTATAGAGAAGGTATTGTATTGCACCCAAAAACTCGATACCGAGGTTTCATGGAAATATGTTTTGAGACCCACTGGATCAAAAAAAAAAAAAAAAAATTAAGAGAGATTTCCGTGTGTGTGTGACTGTGGGTAGCATAGCTCAAAAACGAAAAGACCGTTAAATACCATCCATTCACATAACTTTCTCAACATCTCTAAAACAAATTAATTGTTGAGAAGCTTACGCTTCTATTCACTTCACGCTAACCGAGCGAAAAAAAAAAAAAAAAAAAAAATAGCAGAAATAGTCTTATAACTTGGTCCTTTGCAAGTAGAAGGGGGGGGGGGGTGGAGATTAATCTGTTCCATTCAAATTCTGTCAACTTTTCGGTAAACAAACCATTTATTCAAAACATTAATCTGTTATATACGACATGCTAATCAAGAAAGACTAATTGAATTAGTCTTATTAGCTTCCTTATAAGTAAAAGGGAAATAAAAAAATGCACAGTCTAAAGCCTTTAAAAAACGGTCAGTGAAACAGTTGAAATTCTAATCTCTTTGATTGCCAGGAGTAAACAAACGAAAAACGAGAAGAAAGATGTATTCCCGTTTGAGGAAAGTTTCGAATGGCTAAAATTGAAACAAAAAAATCCGGAATTTCTCAAAAACGGTTAACTCCAACAAAAAAAAATGTATATAACATAATTTGTGTGTTTTAATGAGATATACATCTTTTGTGTGGTAAGTTTTTGTATACTTCTTGCGGTTTGCCAGCTGTACAAAAGTCATAGAAAATGAAAACGTCTTCGAGGTTATTATCAGAAAATTCAAGATATACATATTATATGCGTGTAGATGTCTTTAATGTACGGTATTTTAATCAAAATCGTTAGAGCCATTTTTGAGAAAATCAAAATGTTCGAATTTTTTTCCATGTAAAGGGTGGTTTGTGGTGGGAGGATTTTTCTCAAAATCCACGTGTCACATCCCTGGAATATACTAAACTTAAATACCCAGTTTGGTACTTTCGTTTTTGAGCTATCGTTTTTGAGCACACGGACCTTGTTTTAAAAATGCTTTTTCTGGATACAGAAGAGCCTAAAACGTGTATTTCCGGTGAAATCTCGGCATCGAATTTTTGGGTGGAATACAATACCTTCTCTATACAATACAGTACGTGTAGAGAATGTAAAAATTCGTCAACAATCAAAAGTAGATCATTCAACTTGAAAATCCGTTAAGTTGGCAACCCCACTGATGATCTGGTGAGAATACGTTTGGTACGAGGTGTTTATGGGAGTGACTGAGTAGAATCAACAGGCACAACACATACATCCCCTCCCAGTCATCCTGTACGTCATCCGGTACCAACCTAACAGCGAAGTGCCGCAGAGAAGTTGAACGTGTGCTGTTTTGTGACAAAAGACGAGAGAGTTCAGTGACCCGTTGCTGTGGAAAGATTTCCAGCAACCCTTATTGCTTTTATTTCAATGATTTTTCATGGAATATGAACCAATGATAATGGAGCTCAAACTGCGATGCGTACAGATAAGCGAAAGGCTAGCGTCGTATTGATTTTCCAGAGAAAGAGGCAATGGCGTGGCGCCTTCTGCGTGAGAAAGTGCGTATACGGGATGATGATCATTTTTGTAGGTCTATAAGATTCAAAACTGTTCATTTATATCGTAATTAAAACAGAACCTTCATAATTTTGCAGAATGAATACCATTCACACATGACCTTCTCTACATCTCCGTAGCAAATTATTGTTAAAAAGCTTATTATTCTATCTACATCATGACAATCGAAATAAACATTAGCAGAATTAGTCTTATTACTAGCTTCCTTAAATAGAAGGCAAATAAGGAAATGCACAGGATAAAGCGACAGTCTCGTCCTTTGAAAATTAAAGATATACATTTTATTTGTCATGTAAATATCTTAAATATAAGGTATTTTTATAAAAATCATTAGACCCACTTTTGAGAAAATCAAAAATTTCAAAAACTTTTCCATATGAAGAGTGGTTGGGAGTGGGGGGATGTTCTTGAAAATCTTCGTGTCACATTCTTGGAAAATACTAAATTTAAATAAGTTTGGTAATTAACGGAATTTTCTTTTTTGAGCTATGTGTTCAGAGACACATGGTCCCTTTCCTAAATTTTTTTCGGATTCGGGGGACTTCAAAACATACATTTCCGGTGAAATCTGATAGCGATTTTTTTGGGTGGAATACAATACTTTCTCTATCCAATATGTACATTGTGCAACGGGCTAGAGAGTGTAAAAATACACAACTTTCTCTACATTTCCTGCAACAAAATACTCTTAGAAAAAATTTTTCTTTTATCTTCTTCATCCTAATCGAGATAAACATTAGCAGATTGGATAAGCAGAGTAAGACAAAAATTTAATGTCATAGCTGTGACCTGAAACACGGATCTCCCGGAATTTTCCAGTCTGACTCTACTTATCCAACTGCTGTCCTAAACAAGTCCTGTGTTAAATAAAAAGTCTGATGTGTTCCATTCACATGGCTTTCTCTAAAAAGCTAATGCTTATTTACCTCATGCTAATCGAGAAAAAAATTAGCAGAAAGAGTCTTATTACTTGCTTCGTTGTAACAGGGAAATAAGGGAGTACCATAGGTTAAAGTGACAGTCAAAAGCTGGTTGCCATGTGACTGAAGTTCCTTTGTATGGACAGGAGCTCACAAATTCCTGTATGAGAAAAGTATGCTTTTTAAAGCTGAAACCAAAAACAAGGAATATCTCAAAAACGATCAATTGCACAAAAAAAAATGAAAATAACATAAATTGTGTATTTTAACGTGCTCTACATTTTTTTTGTGTGCTAAGTTTTTGTCCATCTCTTACGGTTTAGCAGTTATGCAAAATTCCGTAAAATTCATCCAGAATGAAGTAGTCTTCAGAGGCTATTCCCATAAAATTGAAGATATATATTTTTTTGTCTGATAAATATCTCTAATATATGACATTTTCATCAAAATCGTTAGTTATTTTTGAGAAAATCAAAGATTTCAAAAAAAAGTTCCATGTAAAGGGTAGTTTGGGGTAGGAGGATTTTTCTCAAAATCTTCGTGTCGCATCCCCGGGAGATGCTAAACTGAAATACCAAGTTTGGTATTTTACCGACTTTTCGTTTTTGAGCTATCGTGTTCACAGACACACGGTCACACACGGACCTTGTCTGAAAATGATTTTCTTGGATACAGGGGATCCTAGAACATAAATTTCCGGTGAAATCTAGGTATCGAATTTTTGGGGGGAGTGCAATAGCTTCTCTATACACCATGTACATGGTACGTGTAGAGAAAGTAGAAATACTTATACGACAAATAAATTGTATATCTTGCATTTACTACACAGTCATTTTAAACCTGATATTGAAGTATATTAGGAATGAATAATAAACGCAAGAGTTGACACAATGATACCTTGGGGAAACTAACAGCTACGTATCGAGAGAAGACGACAATAATTTTATTTTTCTTGTGCTGCTATGTTTTCTCTTTTCCACTTCTCATACAGAAAAGAAAATTAAATTTTAAACTTGAATGAAGGCAGGAGTTGCACGGCAAAACAAGCTCCGGATAGAGACGCTTGAGATTCTCTCGGATAAAACGCGTTCCACAGTATCCACACTTCAGTGTACGTCAAACATTTTCCATTCATTATTCAGAAGGTTATGCATCCTTGAAATTACCCAAAATTGTGAAAAATTAACAAAAAGTGGCATGATAAAATTACACGAATTCCAAACTTTCATAAAATATAGTTTTTTACTTTCTCTACACGTACCATGTACATAGAATATAGAGAAGTTAATATACTGCAACCAAAAATTCCATACCGAGTTTTCACAGGACACACATGTTTTGGGTTCCCCTAAATCCAAAAAAAAAAAAAAAAGAATTTTTGGAAAAAGGTCCGCGTGTGTGTATGTCTGAGGGCAGCATAGCTCAAAAACGAAAAGACTATAAAATACCAAACTACCCTTTACATGGAACGTTAGTAAAAAATGGCTCTAACGATTTTGATTAAATCTCTTATATTTAAGATATTTACACAGTAAAATGTATATCTCGAATTTTCTGGGAATAGCCTCTAAAGACTATTTTATTCTGAATGAATTTTACGGAATTTTGCATAACTGCTAAACCGTAAGAGATGGACAAAAACTTACCACACAAAAATGTAGAGCACGTTAAAACACACAATTTGCGTTATATGCATTTCTTTCATGGAGTTGATCCTTTATGAGATATTCCTTGTTTTTGGTTTCAGCTTTTAAAAACTTATACTTTTCTCATACAGAATTTGTCAATTGCTGTCCCAATAAACAAAGGAACTTCAGTCACATAGCAACCAGCTTTTGACTCTTACTTTAACCTATGGTACTCCCTTATTTAGCTTCTACTTACAAGGAAGTAGGTAATAAGACCGTCTGCTAGTTTTTTCTCGATTAGGATGAAGTAAATAGACACGATCTTTTTAACAATAATTTGTTGCAGGTCTGTAGAGAAAATCGTGAATGGAACACATCACATTTTTCCACTTAGCGCGCTTTAACTATCAATTAACTGAGGTTGATATTCGAGAACCGCAAGCATATTAATATGCACCCCCAACCTTAAACTATCTTATCGCAAACTTTTTCTCAACACTTTTCCGGATTCATAACGTTCAACACGATTAAGTTTTTACTTTGCGAGTTGTCAAGACGCAAAATATAAATAGTGGCCCTCATAATGGCTTATTATAGTATACTCGTATTGCGTACTAAGACCTGTAAGTTATACGCATCAGGTCGAGATGCATATTAGGAATAGGGCCGGTTTTCCCAATCATTCGAGATCTGATAACTTACTTACAGTTCCTGGTTACTCAATTATTTTTTGAAATACTTAAAAAAAACTGTAAAAAAGATAATAAATCAAAATTGCTTTTCAATATTTTATTGAACATAAAGAAAATTTCTGATGTGTTCCATTCACATGACTTTCTCTACTTCTCTAAAACAAATTATTCTTAAAAAGCTTACGCTTCTATTTATTTCATGCTAATCGAGACAAATTAATAGAAATAGTCTTATTACTTGCTTTCTTGTAAGTAGAAGCGAAATAACAGAGTACCATAGGTTAAGAGATAGTTAAAAGCTGGTTGCTATGTGGTTGACGTTCCTTAGTATGGACAGGGGTTGATAAATACCTGTATGAGAAAGATGTTTTTTTAAAGCTGAAACCAATAACAAGGGATATCTAAAAAAAAAAAAAAAAAAAAAAAAAAAAAAAAAAAAAAAAAAAAAAAAAAAAAAGGGATCAACTCCACGAAAAAATGTATATAACATAAATTGTGTGTTTTAACGTTCTCTACATTTTTGTCCATCTCTTACAGTTTCGCAATTATGCAAAATTCCGTAAAATTCATCTAGAATAAAGTCGTCTTCAAAGGCTATTCCCAGAAAATTCAAGATATACATTTTATTTGTCAGGTAGATATCTTTAATATACGATATTTTAATCAAAATCGTTAAGAGGCATTTTTGAGGAAATCAAAATTTTCAAAACAAGTTCCATGTAAAGGGTAATTTCGTGTGTGTGTGTGTGTGTGAGTGGTGTGTGTGTTGTGTGTGTTGTGTATGATGTGTGTGTGTGTGTTTGGGGGGGGGATCCATGAACACGATAACTCAAAAACGAAAAGTCGGTAATATACCAAACTTGGTATTTAAGTTTAGTATTTTCCAGGGATGCGACACGAAGATTTTGAGGTAGGTCTTCACCTCAAACTACCCTTTACTTAAATTCGAATATTTTGATTTTCTCAAAAATGGCTTTAAGATTATAATTAAAATTCCGTATATTAAAGATATTTACATGACCAATAAAATGTATATTTTGAATTTTCTGGGACTAGCCTCCAAAGAGCTCTTTATTCTGGATGCATTTTGGTGAATTCTCTTAACTGGTAAACCGAAAAAGATAGACAAAAACTTACTACACAAAAAATGAAGATCTCGTAAAACACACAATTTAAGTAATATACGCCTTTTTCTAGGGGTTGACCATTTCTGAGATATTCCTTGTTATTGGTTTCAGCTTTAAAATACTTAAATTTTTTCTCATACGGGAACTTGTCAACTTCTGTCCGCGCGAAGAAACGGCTTTCAATCCCACGGCAACCACAGTTTAAATCATTTAGCCTAATGTATTCCCTTATTTACCTTTTATTTACAAGGAAGCTAGTAAAGCCAATTTCTGCTAACGTTTATCACGATTAACATGAAGTAGATAGTAGTAATAATTTATTAGAGAGATGTACAGATAATCATGTGAATGGAACACATACGATTTTTTTTTCAGTAATTTGTTTCACAGTTGTCTCTCAAAACACGTTAATAAAATCTGATGTGCTACCTTCCCATGAATTTGTCTACATCTGTGTAACATATTATTGTTAAAAAGCTAATTCTTCTATCCCTTCATGCCAATCGAGATAAACATTAACGGAAATCATTGTAAGTAGAAGGGAAATAAGGGAATACGCTAGGCTAAACCGACTGTCAAATGTTTTAAAATGTGGTTGCTATGGGACTGAAAGCCGTTTCTTTGCGTGGCTAGGAATTACAAGTTCTCGTATGAGAAAATGTTTAAGTATTTTAAAAGTGAAACCAATAATAAGGAATATCTCGAACAAATGCTTAGGACATAAGTTGCGTAAGATGTACTTTTTTTTATCTTCTAATTTTTTGTCTATTTTGTTATATAAAAGTCATTCGGATAGAAGAACACTTCAGAGGCTCTTCCTAGAAAATTCAAGATATAGGTTTTATTTGCCATGTAAATATAATTAATATGCGGCATTTTAATCAAAATCGTTAGAGCCAGTCTTTAGAAGAACATTTCAAAACATTTTGCATGAAAAGGATATCGACATGGGGATTTTCTTGAAAATCTTCGTGTCGCATCGTCGGAAGCTACAAAGTTTAAATGCCAAATTTGGTATTTAACCTTTTTTTTTTTTCGTTTTTGAGCTATACTACACACACGGACCTTCTTCTAAAAATGCCTTTTCTTTATTCAGAGACTTCAAAACATATTTGCTGTGAAATCTCGACATGGAACTATTAGATGGATTACAGTACCCTCTCTACTTATAGATACATATAAAATAGTATGTGTAGAGAAAGTAAAAATGACTCATATAATAACCTTAAGTTTATGAAAATATGACAGAAAACTGTGGTATAAATTACTTTTTGTAACTGTTCCAGTGCGCGCCAAACGGGCAACGAGTAAATGACGACCTGCAACATGCAATACAGCGCAGCAGTGAGGGCAGGCTATTATCAAGGTTGAAATAAGTGTTGGAAAGGAAGTGGCAGGACGCAAATATTGTGGTATAAACTTTGCCTAGTGACGTATTATATGCCCACCTTTTTTGGGCGTTAGTTTTACAAGGAATCGAGGGCTGGTGGAGGGAGAGAGATGCCGCCCGTTTGTCGTTCCGTACTCGTAGTGTTGACAATTAAAGAGAGTTTCTTTGTGGCCTCAGCCATTATGATGAATAGATCATCAAATTTACCACGAGCTAGCTGAACTATTAAACGAAATAGCGACGTATATGCGTGTGAACTCTGCGATCTTCAGACAGAATTAAACCTTAGCACTGAACCACTAGATCGTTATGGCCCATTCACATAGAACAGATAACGCAAATGCGAATACATGAACATATGACATAAACATGAAATTTGCTTTGCCATTCACAATAATAATAACGTTAACGTCAACACTAAAATAAAACAATTGAAGTGTGAACGGGATTAAAATGGAGGCTGCAAGAACTGACGAAGATGCAACAGTGCAATTTATGCTACTACAAACTGCATTATTTTATGTGTGTGAGGTCTACCACATTTGAAATCAAAGAAATCGAGACATGCGCTATTTTTACTTTCTCAACAAATACTATGTACATAGTGTATAGAGAAGGTATTGTAATGCACCCCAAAATTCAACATTTCACTGGAAATAGATGTTTTGAGACCCCTGAATACAAAACAAAAAAAAACATTTTTAGAAAAATGTCCGTGTGTGTATGTCTCTCTGTCAGTGGTGTATCTGCGTGTGTGTGTGTGTGTGTGTGTGTGTGTGTGTGTGTGTGTGCAGCATAGCTAAAAACCAAAAGTCCAATGTGTACCAAACTTGGTATTTCGGTTTAGTATCTTCCAAGGATGCGACACGAAGATTTTCAAGAAAATCCCCCTTCACAAGGAACTTTTTTGAAAATTTTGATTTTCTCAAAAATGGCTCTAACGATTTTAATAAAAATATCGTATATTAAATATATTTACCTTACAAGTAAAATGTATATCTTGAATTTTCTGGGAATAGTCTCTGAAGACTACTTTATTCTGGATGAATTTTACGGAATTTTGCATAACTGTTAAACCGTAAGAGATGCACAAATATTTACCACACAAAATATGTAGAGTACGTTAAAACACATCATTTATGTTATAATTTTTTTTCGTGGGGTTGATTGTTTTTTTTAGACATTCCTTGTTATCAGCTTCAGCTTTAGAAAATTATACTTTTCTCATACAGGAATTATTGAACTCGTGTCCATACAAACAAAGGAACTTAGTCACATAGCAACCAGTTTTTGACTATCACTTTAATCTAAGGTACTCCCTTATTAACCTTCTTTGCATGGAAGCAAGTAATAAGATTATTTCTGCTATTTTTTCTCGATTAGCATGTAGTAAATAGAAGCATTAGCTTTCTAACAATAATTTGTTATAGGATGTAGAGAAAGTCATGTGAATGGAACACATCAGATTTTTGAACAAACATTTCATCAAACGATTCTATATTGAAAATTTCAGAATAACTTACCACTTAAAATAATTGGAAAAATAAAATAGCATACTATACTAATGTGTTATCGTCAAATGATGCTAATAGTATATTACGATATTTTATTCGTATCTACATGAAAGAAAATGGATAGCTATAACATAACCTAAGTTTCTCACTGCCAAGAAAACATATTATTGAAACCTGCCTTCAAAATTCATTTCACTACCAATCTGTTTCCAAATATTTTGTTTCAGCAAATTACGAGAGTTTATTTTTTTTTTCCAACTTCCGACAGGCTATAAATAAAAGGAAATTCATAGAAAGCAAGTATTTTATTACTAACAGTTTTGTACACTTATGGTTACTTTTGAACATAATCACCGAAAAGATTGAGACATTTATCGTACCTGTGCACAAGCTTTGCAATACCCGCTTCAAAAAATGTTGCGCCAATGAGCATTGACGTTGTTTTGAAGATCTTCGTTGGTTCGAAAGTGCTGTCCTCCTAGCCATGTCTTCAGTTCAGGGAAAAGGTGAAAGCCGTTGGGTGCCAGGTCAGGACTGTATGCCGGATAATCGAAAATGTCCCATTGAAATTGTTCAAGGAGCCGATGGGTTGTGCCAGCAGTGTGTGGACGAGCTTTGTCTTGGATCAACACAATTCCTGAAGTCAGGATTCCTCTTCCTCTGTTTTGAATGGCTCTCCACAAACGTCGTAAAGTACGAAGACCTTCAAAGCAACGTCAATGCTCATTTGAAATTATTGGCGGCAACATTTTTTGAAGCGGGTATTGCAAAGCTTGTGCACAGGTACGATAAATGTCTCAATCTTTTCGATGATTATATTGAAAAGTAACCATAAGTGTACAAAACTTTTAGTAATAAAATAATTGTTTTCTATGAACTTGTTTTTTACTTATAGCCAGCCTATCGCAGGTTGAAAAAAAAAATGACCTTCGTATCTTTGTATGACATGCTTTTTGTCATGTAGACAACGATGATTTCGAGATAATATAATAACTTTCTCGAGCCCGCCTGGGTAGCGTGGTGGTAGCATGTCTGCCTCACGTTCAAAAGGTCGTGAGTTCGAATCTCGCTTAGGGTGAGTTACCCGGGTAAGGTTTTTTTCGGGGTTTTCCCTTATCCTGTAAAGACGAATGTCGAGTAACTTTAAGCTCCATGGACCCCGAGATCATTTGAGCATCATATCATCAATTGCATTCATCGTCCGATATGACCAAACCAGGTTAAAGGACGTTAAACTACAAAAAAACTTTCTCGTCATATGACTCCATATTTTCGCTTTTGTTCTTGTGCAGTGCGATAGTGTTTTGTATTTCCTCTTGAACCACGTCAACATGAACGTTAAAGCTTGGAGATTGTTAGCGTTGGCGATGATTTCATGTTAACGAAATGGATAGAGAATAGTCCCATTTATTAGCCTGATCATTAGTTCGTGTTGTGTTTGCGTTAACTTTTCTATGTGAATGGGTCATAACGTGGCCAGAGGAGGAGCGGGGGGCATAATGTGAACCAAAAGGGTATGTCAAGATTATGCATATTTATTTTTAAAGAAGCGAATACAATCATTTTATTGAGTGATTAATAAAACTAGATAACAGTAAAGATCAATACTTCGATTGTTATTTAATAATGTTTATGACTACTTATTACAACAGTCTATTTAAAATTATCTATAATACTCAGAAAATTCTGCTCAAGCCATCAAACTATTAAAGAGTGGTATACATGTACTTAAAGACTCCTTGTGGTGTTTTATTTTTCTCAGCACGAATGTACATAGTAGCTAGAGAAGGTATTGTATTCCACCCTAAAATTTGATACCCAGATTGCAACGGAAATACATGTTATGAGATGCCCTGAGTCCAAAAACAAACAAAAATAAAAAAACAAAAATTTTAGAAAAAGGTGTGTATGTCTATGGACAGCATAACTCAAAAGCAAAAGATCCAAGTTGGTATTTAAGTGCATCTTACAAGGATTTTCAAGAAAATCTCCAAACCCAACTATCCTTTCCATAGAAAAATTGTTGAAAATGTTGTTTGTCTCAAAAATACATCTAAAATGTTCGTTAAAGTACCGTTAAAGGCAATTTACATTACAAATTAGTAAAATTATATTTCGGATTTTTTGGGATGCGCCTCTGAAGATCTCTTTATTCTGAAAGACTTTTGCACAACCCGTAAATATTAAGACAGTAAAAAAATTGGATCTCCTTAAAATACACGATTTTTTTTGTAGACCCTATCCTAGGTATTCGTTTCTTATCTCTCGCTTTACTGCTGTCCATGCAAAGATCTGAAGTGTTCCAAGTACATGGCTTTCTCTAACTGTTCCACATATATACTATTCTTTTATCTGCTTCATTATTGAGATAAACATTAGCAGTAATAGTCTTATTGCTTGCTGACTAGGCTAGAGCAAGTCAAATCTTTTAAAAGCCCGCTGCTTTGTCTTTGAAATCCATTTCTTTGCATGGCCAGCAATTGAAAAGTTTCCGTATGAGAAACGCTTAAGAACTTTAAAACTGAAATCAATAACCAGGAATATCTCGGAAATAGCCAAATCCACGAAAAAAATGTATATGACAAATTGTGTGTTTTAACGATATCTAAACGTTTATGTAGCAAGTTTTGTGTCTTTTAGGGCTTACCAGCCATGCTAGTCATCCAGAATGAAGAGGACGTCTCCCGGAAAATTTAAGATATACATTTTTTCATGTAATTATCTTTAATATACAGTATTTCAAATGAAATGGTTAGCCTTTCAACGTTTTTGAAACATTTTCCATGTAAAGGGCAGTTTGTAGTGATTTCCCTTCCCCCCCCCTTTTTTTTTTGTGTTTTGAAAATCTTCGAAATCGTATCTTTGAAAGATATCAAGTTTGGTATTTAACTATTAGTTTTTGAGCTATGCTGCACATACACACACACACGCGCGCGCGCGCGTTTCTAAAATGATTCTATTATTCAAGGGTCTCAAAACATGTACTTCCGATGAAATTTCGGAATCGAATTTTTCGGTGGAATACAATACTTTTTCTATCCACCATGCACATTGTAAATACGTGCTATAGCAACTCAAGAGAGTAAGTTTTTTGGCGGTAGAAAAGTATAACATGGGCATTGAAAAACTGGTACCACGTGACAATAAATGAATTGACAGAATGGAGATTACGTTGAGAAATAGAGTAAAGTACTGTAACTTTGTAAATAAAGTTTTGTGTTGATATCTTTCGTTATTATTTAGTTATGCCAAATCGTCTGTCACTTTCTGGCTGGTCCACGTATGTAGATGGTTGGTAGGCTTGCAAGTCCCAGATCTGAACAAATTAAGTAGGCTCTTTCCAAACAAGAATAGACACGCATTTTAAAATTGCAACAGCAAGATACGAAACAAGTTTTGTTTCTCTGGGGATGTTACAACTGCTCTGTCGTGCGTATTTGCTACAAACATACCACGGGGAATGTCCAAAGGTTGTAGTAAAACCTGAACGATTCTCTCCCTTCTTACTCTTCTAACCAGGTAGAGGAAGTATTGCATTCCATCCAAGAATTCAATCCTAACAAACACGTTATATTACGTTACCTACAAATACATTTTGAGGCCTCCTGAATAATTAAAAGAAAACCCTCATGTGGTTCCTTCATATGATTTTCTCTACCTGTTCTACAAACAACTTCTTACAAAAGAATCTTTCTACTAGATGTTAATCGAGTTAGGCAGCGCCGTGGTCGACCGCTCACCTCCCGTCTAGCCTGGGTTCGATCCCAAGCGCCCGTATGTGGGATTTTTTTTTTTAAATGCAGTTCCGGAGGTTTGTCAGGACTCCGACGCTGTATTGCTTTTTTCTCCATTTTTCCAGTTTCCTTTATTTCCTTATTAGACCTTATTATTCTTAACACTTTCCTTTTACGTGTACATACACAGACATAGACACATTAACAAACACAGAAATACCCTAGCCCAAGGCGGGACGCGAACCCACGATCCTGTGCACCACGAAGCGCCAAAGCGAGACACTTTAGCGAGCGCGGCCACCGGGATCGGCATGGGATTCGTAGTGGACGAAGCGGCGCCTGGGCGGGTTTTCTACGGTTTTCCCCGTCACTCATTCCACCAATTACTCCATCATCACCTTTCCTATCATACATGCATTTCATTTCAGCCACTTCCAGACGCCCTTGCCTGGCCACCGGTGGCTTTGACCCCTTGGCATCTGCTTGCAAGTCCCCTAAGTGTCGGTCCTAACAGGGGGGGGGGGGGTAAACTGACTACGAAACGAAGCTAATCGAGGTAAGCAATAGCTGAATGGTCTTATTACTTAGTTGCTTACAAGTTAAAGGGAAAAGATCTGATGTGTACCATTCACATGACTTTCTCTACATCTCTGCAACAAATTATTTTAAAAAGCTTATACTTCTATTTACTTCATGCTAATCAGAAAAAAACTGATACGTACCATTCACATGACTCTCTACACTTCTGCAACAAAGTATTCTTAAAAAGCTTATACTTATATTTACTTCATGCTAATCAGAAAAAATTAAATGAAATAGTCTTATTACTTGCTTCCTTGTAAGTAGAAGCGAAATAAGAGGGTGCCATAGGTTAAAGTGACAGTCAAAAGCTGGTTGCTATGTGACTGAAGTTCCTTTGTTTGTATGCACAGCAGTTGACAAATTCCTGTATGAGTAAAGTATGCTTTTCAAAGCAGAAACAAAAAACAAGGAATGTCTAAAAAACGATGAACTCCACGAAAAAAATGTATATAACATAAATAGTGTCTTTTAACGTGCGCTACATTTTTCGTGTATTAAGTTTTTGTCCATCTCTTACGGTTTAGCAGTTATTCAAAATTCCGTAAAATTCATCCAGAATAAAGTACTCTTCAGAGGCTATTCCCAGAAAATTCAAGATATACATTTTATTTGTCAGGTAAATATCTTTAATATACGAAATTTTAATCAAAATCGTTAGAGCCATTTTTGAGAAAATCAAAATTTTCGAAAAAAGCTCCATGTAAAGGTAAATGGGGGTGGGAGGATTTTTCTCAAATTCTTCTCGCATCCCTGGAAGATACTAAATTTAAATACCAAGTTTTTGAGTTATCGAACTTTTCGTTTTTGAGTTATCGAGTTCACAGACACACGAACACACACACACGAACACACACACACACGAACACACACACAGACCTTTTTCCGAAAATGTTTTTTTTACTTTCTCTATACACACTGTGTACATAGTGTATAGAGAAGGTATTGCACATACCGAGATTGCACCGGAAATATATGTTTTAGGGTCTCCTGTATCCAAACGATTCTATGCATGGCGTGGAGTTTTCAAATATCCTGTGAGAAAAGTATAAGTGTTTTAAAACAAACCAATAACAAGGAATATCTCAAAATTAGTCAAATTCATGAAAAAATATACATGACATATATTGTGTGTTTTAACGAGATCTACACTTTTTGTGCAGTAGGTTTCTTCTATCTCTTACGGTTTACCAGTTATGCAAATTAAAAAAAAAAAAAAATGTCATGCAGAGTAAAGAGGCATTTGGAGGCTATTCCCAAAAAAGTCAAGATATGCATTATATTTGTCGTGTCAGTATCTTAAATATACGGTATTTTAATCAAAATGTTAGAGATATATTTGAGAAAATCAAAATTTTCGAAAATTTTTCCACAAAGGGTAGTTACTGGTGAGGGGATTTTTTTGAAAAACTTAGTGTCGCATGCTTGGAAGTTACTGAACTTAACTATCAAATTTGTTACTTAACAGACTTTTCGTTTTTGAGCTATCGTGTTCGCAAATACACACACGGTCCTTTTTGTAAAAATGTTTATTTATACAGGGGACCTTAAAACGTGTAGTTCCGGTGATATTTCAGTATTGAATTTTTGGGTGGAATGTAGTACCTTTTCTATACACTGTACATAGTACGCGTAGAGAAAGTAAAAATAGAAAAATAACATTTTTCTGAGAAGTTTGTTTGCAGAACAGATACAGAAAGTCGTGTGAATGGAACACGTCAGTTTTATTCCTCCAGCAGAGTGTGAAGTTTGGAAACTGAGCTGCGCAGATTTGCGATCTAATTTTAGAGTACGGCTTTAACGAGGTAAAAGAAAGGAAGCAGAGACAAGGGCAGTCATAACGGTTACACGCCCTGTGATTCAGATAAAGCTCAATTTGACTGAAACACAACTCTTACGTGCAACGCCCTACATTGCGACGCTTGGAATCGATATGTTAGACCGGCATGACGTCAGCATTTGAGGGACAAGCTAATTGCGTACATCTGTTTCTCTCAGCTGTGCACTTCCGTCAAAATCAGCCTAATTCTGTCATTGAGAAATCTTCATATGAATGCTGTCCAAAGTGGGTAATATTTTTTACTAAGGACATTTTGAAATTCCACATTAATAAAGATAGCTTCAATCATCTGACTCTAATGGTTTGGAAATTATGGTCAAACTTATTTATATTTTTGTCATGTCGCAAAAAAAAGTTCATTGCAACAAAAAAATTGAAATTTTGGGCCTAATATTTTAATCCTAGGTTCACAATACATCTAATTTTTTAAATTTTCCTTGGTTTTTCTGCGTCTTGTTTCGTTTAGGCTCCAGCAATTCTTACTTTCTTTACACGTACCACATGCATTGTGTATAGAGATTATATTGTATTGCACCCAAAAATTCGATACAGAGATTTCATCGGAAACATGTTTTGAGACCTCCTGAATCTAAAAAAAAAACATGTTTAGAAAAACATCACGTTTACATGTTTAAAATTTTCAAACCCAAAAATTATATTTTATGACAAAACAACACACACACACACGCGCGCGCGCGCGCGCGCGCACGTACGCACTGACGTGCAGACAAATCTACACGTGAACATTTTCTAAAAATGCTTCTTTTTTTCGATTCAGGGGGTCTCAAACCATATGTTTTAGGGTCCCCTGTATAAAAAAAAGCATTTTCAGAAAAGCGTCCGTGTGTATGTGCGTGTGCCTGTGAACACGATCACTCAAAAACGATAAGTTCGATAACTCAAAAACTTGGTATTTAAATTTAGTATCTTCCAGGGATGCGAGAAGATTTTGAGAAAAATCACCCCACTCCAAACTAATTTTTACATGTAACTTTTACTAAAAGTTTGATTTTTTTAAAAATGGCTAACGATTTTGATTAAAATATCGTATATTAAAGATATTTACCTGACAAATAAAATGTATATCTTGAATTTTCTGTCAATAGCCTCTAAAGACCTTTTTATTCTGAATGAATTTAGCTAAATTTTGCGTAACCGGTAAACCGTGAGAGATAGAGAAAAACTTACCACACAAAAAATGGTGATCACGTTAAAACACATAATGTATGTTATAGATATTTTTTTCGTGGAGTTGATCGTTTTTGAGATATTCCTTGTTATTGATTTCAACTTTGAAAAACGTATATACTTTTCTCATACATGAATTGGTCAACTCCTGTCCATACAAACAAAGGAACTTCAGTCACATAGCAACCAGCTTTTGACTATCACTTTAACCTATGATACTCCCTTATTTCGCTTCTACTTACAAGGAAGAAAGTAATAAGACTGTTTCTGATAATTTGTTTTCGATTAGTATGAAGTAAATAGAAGTCTAAGCTTTTTAAGAATAATTTGTTGCAGAGATATAGAGAAAGTCACGTGAATTAAACATAGATTTTTTTTTTTTTTAGCATCTACTGTCTAAAAAGAAACTATACACTCGCGTATATTACAATGTTTTTTCTACGAGAATTTTCTGATATTAAAAGAAAAGCAACGAAAGATGAAATAACTCTGAGGTTAAGTTTGAGCCATTCACCAAGGGCTATAGTTTGTTCTTTTCTAAAAACCACTTCATAAATTTATCATATTGTGCCTCCTAAATTTTTCGGGTTTTAGCAGGTAGTAAATTTGATTCTGCTTCTTTCGCAGCTCTAAGGATATCATAATTCTAGAAATTCGCAATTTTCTCAAAATACGTCAAAGAACAGCAATAATATTGGTGTGTCACGGCCTGCTAAAACTTGAATTCTTAGTTATAGTAAACGTACGGTCCATATCTGTTTATTTGGCGAGCGTAAAGTTGGAACAAAATTACTTTACGCTTGCTGCACTTCTTTGCGCGTGGATTCCGTAAAAATCAAGTTTGCGATCTGAAATGAGCTCGTAAACTGCTCAATTACGCTCGGTCGTAGAAAAATATGTATTCCATTCACAAGACTTTCTCTACATCTCTGTAACAAATTATGTTAAAAAAACTTAATCCTCTATCTTAATCGGGATAAACATTAGCAGAAATTATCATAATTACTAGCTCCCTTGTTAGTATAAGGAAAATAAGGGAATACACTAGACTCAAGTGATAGTCAAATCTTTAAAAATCTGGTTGCCATGTGGTTTAACACAATTTCTATGCAGGGCAAGGAGTTTACAACTTTGCGTGTGAGAAAAGTTTAAATATTTTAAATCTGAAACAAATAAGGAATATCTCAGAAATGGCCAATTCCAAGAAAAAATGTATATGACAAAGTGTGTATGTTTTAAAGTGATATACATTTTTGTGTAGAAAGTTTGTCTATTTCTTACGGTTTATCAGTTACGCAAAATTCAGGCAAATTCATTCAGAATGAAAAGGTCTTTCGAGGCTAAACCCAGAAAATTCCAATATAAGTATCTTTAATATATGATATTTTAATCAAAGTCATTAATCATTTTTTTAGGAAATCAACAGTTTCGAATTTTTCCACGTGAAATGAAATGGCGTTTTACTTATGGACGCTCTTTAACTACTGCCGTTCTCAGCGTCCCATTCTAAATTGGGCGTGAAAGACTAATTTTGCTCAGAGGCCTCTCTATCAGGCTTGACACGGGACCCACGTCTTTACTTCCCTACCGAAGGAAGCCATGCTAAGGATTTTCACACCCGAAAAAAATCCATCGTCCTCCGCCGGGTTTGAACCCACGACTTTGGGTATATGAAGTTAGCATGGTAACCATTACACCACGGAGGGCGACTTTTTTCTATGTAAAGGGAGGGGGGGATTTTTCTCAAAATCTTCGTGCCGCATCATTGGAAGATATTATAAACAAATACTAAGTTTGATATTTTACCGACTTTTCGTTCTCGAGTTATCGTGTTCACAGATACACGGACACACACGGACCTTTTTCTAAAAATGCGTTTTTAAATATAGGACACCCTAAAACATGTAGGTATTTCTGTAGAAGTTTCGGTACCTTCTCTATACATTACTTACATGGTACGTGTACAGAAAGTAATAATATTGGTTTGTCACGACCAGCTATAATTTGAATTCTTAGCAATAGTAAACGTACGGTTCATATCTGTTTATTTTGGCGAGCGCAAAGTTGAACAAAATTACTTTACACTTGCTGCACTTCTTTGCGCGTGGATTCCGTAAAAATCAAGTTTGTGATCTGAAATGAGCTCGTAAACTACTCAATTACGCTCGGTCGTAGAAAAAGCACTTCATGTCTCAATTTGGTCACCTTGCACTTCTTCCGAAATCGTGCGAAACCTACCGAATAAAGGCGGAAACCGAGCCCGCAAGATGATTCAAGATTTTGGATGCTAGGGGTTGTAAATTTGGCAGCTAAACTTCTGGAAGTTGTAGAATTGCTCGTCATTTATGAGAACTTCTAAAAACACAAATGTAGCAAGTTTTATCAAAATCATACCAAAATGAGAAGGAAATTTGTTAACATGGACATGATAAGCAATTCCCCCCTTCAATAACTCGATTATAAAACATTTTAAGCTTCCCCATTTAACCCTTTTGATTGCGAATCATTAGAAATAATACATTTTCCCAATAAAGTGCGAAAAACTCCCTTTATGATCGGATCCAACGAAACGGATGACATAATTATCAAAACACCGCCTAAACAATCCCCAGTGTGGAAATATTTTGGTAGAACAAAGGTAAAAGAATTATGAAAACTGATTGAGTTATTTCGGAGATGATTCATAAACACAGGTAGTACGGATAATAACTTTCGTAATAGAAGAATTCAATAAAACCCATGTTTACAGCTACTGTTCATTAATAGTAGATTTATGCTGCAAGGGTTAAAAAAATCTGGTTTTATTCTGGGAGAATGCCTGCGAAACGAAGGCGGTGTGCCGAGTTGTATTTAACGTGTCTACTACTTTTCTCTGCTTAGACAAAGATAGAGCAAGTATTGCATTCACCGAAAAATTCGACACCGGAATTTCACTGGAAAAAGATGTTTTAGAGTATTCTCCATCATAAAAAAAAATCTGATGTGTTCCATTCACATGCCTTTCTCTACATCTCTGCAAAAAATTATTGTTAAAAAGCTTATGCTTCTATTTACTTCATGCTCATCGAAAAAAATTAGTAGATACAGTGTTATTACCAGCTTCCTTTAAATAGAAGGGAAATAAGGGAATACCATAGGTTATGTGAATGGAACACATCAGATTTTTACTTTCTATACACATACTATGTACATAGTTATAGAGAAGATATTGCACTCCACCCAAAAATTCGATACCGAGATTTCGCCGGAAATAAACGTTTTAGGATCCCCTGTATCCAAAAAGAGTATTTTCAAAAAAGGTCCGTGTGTGTATGTATGAACAGAAAGACTCAAAAACGATTGTCGGTAAAATACCAAACTTGGTATTTAAGTTTCGTATCTTCCAGGGATACGACACGAAAATTTTGAAAAAAAATTCCCCCACCTCAAACTACTCTATACAAGGAAAAAATTTCGAATATTTAATTTTTTTCAAAAAAGTCTCCAAAGTTCTTGATTAAAATACCGTATATTAATGATATTTACATGGTAAATAAAATGTAAATCTTGAATTTTCTGGGAATAGCCTCTAAAGACCTCTTGATTTGAATGAATTTTGCGTAACCGACAAACCGTAACAGGTAGACAAAAACTTAGTGCATAAATAATGTAGAGCTCTTTAAAACACACAATTTATGCCATATACGTTTCTTTTTTCGTGGTATTGACCATTTCTGAGATTCCTTGTTGTTTGTTTCAGATTTAAAACATTTAAACTTTTCTCACGCGGAAATGTAAATCCTGGCCCTGCATAGAAACGGATTTCAAACACATGGCAACCAACTTTTAAAAGATTTGACTATTGATTTAACTTAGTGTATTCCCTCATTTTCCTCCTACTTACAAGAAATCAAGTAATTAAGACTTCTGCTAAAGTTTATCTCGATTATCATAAAGTAGATAGAAGAATAACCTTTTTAACAATACTTTTTTTTTAAATAGCTTAACGTCCTTTAACCTGGTTGGTCATATCGGACGATGAATGAAATTGGTGAAATGATACTCAAATGATCTCGGGGTCCATGGAGCTTAAAGGTACTCGACATTCGTCTTCTCAGGATAAGGGAAAACCCCGAAAAAAAACCTTATCCAGATAGCTCACCCTTAGCGAGATTCGAACTCACGACCCAACAATAATTTGTTACAGTGATATCGAGAAAGTCATGTGAATGGAACACATTAGATTTTTTTTAACTAAACACATTATGAATTGTAGAAAACTTTAAATAAACATTGTAACTGAATTAATTGAAAGCACAATTGTGATACTGATAGTTATTAAAGGTGAAGGTTGGCTGACTGGATTGTCACCTTATCAATAACCAAGACAGGAGATTAAACAAACGAACGTCAGATGCGATAAGATTTCAAAGAAATGAACATCAGCTACGATAAGATGTTTCGACAATATTGCTCCAGTCAGATGACCACGATTGGTTGAAATTGCCTAACCTCGGCCATTGCGTTGGCGCTTTATTAGTTGAGCTGAATTTTCAAGAGAATCCCCACCTAAATTTTCGAACATTTTAATTTCCTCAAACGTAGCACTAAAGATTTTGACTAAAGTATGTATATTACAGATATTTACATATACCAAGGGAGCAGTGTGTATGCGACCCAACGAGCAAGTCCGTGAGGATTTCCATTAGGCCGGTGCCTATTTTATACGTACCTCTAGTATACTGTCACGCTGTTTACGAGCGAGCTGAGAGGAGAAAGGCAGAAGTATAAACACAAGTTTTATTATAAAGTATAAATAATATGAACAAAATAATAAATCTATATGGTGATAGATGGAATAATTAGTTTCATACGGCGGTTGGCTCAGTCATGGCAACTATTTATTTTCTAGAAGATAGCAACCCGGTTGGAAAATGAGACATATACAGATGAAAGGACAAGGTGTTAACTACATGTGTGGACAATGGATAGCACTGAATATCGTAACACACTAATTTATTACGGTAGTATACAGAGTAACATAGCTTTCACGGTGCAAAAGAAAGAGAACACAGTACACATACAGTTGACATGACAAACCTGGGCCTAAAGACCGTGTTACTGTCACCACACGATGTGGGAGACGCTGAATACACCTGCCGCAGCATTTGCCGCACCATGTGAGAATCGGGTCATCTGTTCGCGCACAGCATTAGCAATGTCCTCTCGTGTTGTAAACGGGTTAAAATCCGGCGGAAGTCGATGGATTTTTTTCGGGTGTAAAAATCCTTAGCATGGCTTCCTTCGGAAGGGAAGTAAAGCCATTGGTCCCGTGTCGAAGATTTACGGCACGTAAAAGAACCTCAAGCCTGACAGAGATGCCTCTGAGCAAAATTAGGCGGTCTTTCACGCCCAATTTAGAATGCTACGAAGAGAACACAGAGTTAAAGAGCGTCCATAAATAGCACGCCATTTACATTTATTTCGTGTTGTAAACCGCCTACCAAGTAGTGGTTCCTTAATCTTTCGAATGAGGTCAAAGTCACAGGGCGAAATGTCGGGAGAGTACGGTGGGTGCTCCAATTCTTCCCATCCCCAACGTTGCATCCCAAACTTCCATCTCGCATGACACTCGCCAACTGACGGATTTCACAGCCCTCGCTGCGCTACTACCAGCTATCACAGAGTCGTCTGTTGTTCTGCATACACTCTATGCCTGCAGAACTTCCTCACGACGCAAATACGTTTATGATCCGTTCACATATCTACAAGAAAAAAAACTAGTTGCCATGACTTTTGCCCCAACCCTCGTATATGATTTGAATGTAGGACACGTATTGCAATAGGTTACAATATATTTTCAGAACTGAACATGTTCTGGTGCTTCTTAGATTAACCGGCAGTACATGGGGACGGGAAGGTCCCAGTGAAATCCAGTGTGCACGTAACTATTCCAAACAGAGTGCAACAAAATTGCAACCGTGTCCGAAACCTAGCTATAATTGATCCATTTGGGCTCCAGCTTGCGATTTGTTCTTAGCCGGTAGTGACGGAAGGAGTCTCGTTAGATAATACAATAACATATTTGTATTTATTTTACAACTGCAACAAGTATTACCTGCAACCTCAGATCGATTTTATCTTTCGTTGCTTTTGTTTTAATATCAGAAAATTCTCATAGAAAAACATTGTAATATACGCGAGGGTATAGTTTCTTTTTAGATAGTTGATGCTAAAAATAGACCTTTTACCAGATGTCAGTAGTGTTAAAAGTAGAACATTCTGTTACTCATTGTTATAAAATTATAACACTGCAATTTAGCCAATTTTGGTTTATGCGTCCACGGCCTCGTTTGGCATTTAACTGACATTTCGCATTTCAGTTATAGTATCTTCAGCGGATGAGACACGAAGATTTTCAAGAAAATAACCCCACCACAAACAACCCTTTACACAGAAAACATTTTAATTTCATTTCTCAAAAAGCTAAAGACTTTGATTAGAATATCGTATATTAAAGATATTTACATTACAAATATAATGTATATTTTGAATTTTCTGGAAACTGCCTCTGAAATCTCTTTATTCTGGATGAGTTTTTCAGAATTTTGCATAACAGTTAAACCGTACGAGGTAGACAAAACTTACCAGACAAAAAATATAGATCTGTTTAAAACACACAATCAATGTCATATACATTTTTTTCGTGGAGTTGGCCGTTTTTGAGATATTCCTTGATTTTGGTTTCAGTTTTAAAAAACTTACTTTTCTCATGCGGGAATTTGTCAACTCCTGGTCATACAAACAAAGAAACGTCAACCACATAGCAACCAGCTTTTAAAAGATTTAACTATCGCTTGACTCTAATGTATTCCATTATTTCCCTTCTACTTACAAGGAACTAAGGAATAAGACCATTTCTGGTAATGTTTAGCTGTATCAGCATGAAGCAGACAGAAGAATAAGACTAAGGCTAACATTCAATAACCATCTGCCTTCATTGTGTATATTTCAGTATTTTCTTTGAATTTATTGATATCAAGCAAAAGTGAAAATAGAATCGCTTCAAAGATACAGTTTTTCTAACAAACACAGAACTTTGCTCAACCACAATGCTATCGAGATCCAGTCACCGCTTAGAAATGCCAATCAGTGTTTATTTTACCTGAGTCCATTCCTTCCTTTATCACAATAACATTGTATCGAGCATTCTAACCTAGGTTAACCTGTGACATTAAAAATTTAGAGCAGTGTCTTAGAAGTTTAAACAACTGAGCTACCAATAAGATATCACCTAAGACCAACGTTTTAAAGAAAATATGCATCTTATGGCATCAGCTTTCTAGGACAATTTCATCGAAAATTAATTAGGCTGGAAAGGGTTCACAATAATTTGTTACAGAGATGTTGAGAAAGTCATGGGAATGGAATACATCAGATTTTTACTTTCTCTAGCCCCGTATGTACAATGTACATATGGATAGAGAAGTATTGTATGCCACTCAAAAATTCGATGTCGAGATTTCACTGGAAAGACATGTTTTAGGACCCCCTGAGTCCACAAAAAGCATTTTCAGAAACAGGTCCTTGTGCGTGTATGTGTGTGCGTGCGCGCGCGCGTCTTTGGACAGCATAGCTCAAAAACGAAAAGACGGTTAAATACCAAACTTGGTATTCAAGTTTGGCATCTTCCAAGGGTGCGACTACCCTTTACATGGAAACATTTTAAAAAAAAAAAAAATTTCTGAAAAATGGCTCTAACGATTATGATTAAAATACCACACATTGAAGCCATTTCTATCACAAATAAAATGTATATCTTGAATTTTCTGGGAATAGCGTCTAAAGACCTATTTATTCTGGATGGATTTTGCTTAATTTGGCATAACTAGTAAACCATAAGAGATAGACAAAAACTTACTTTACAAAAAATGTAGATCTTGTTAAAATACACAAGTTATGTCATGTACATTTTTTTCGTGGACCTTACTGTTTTCGAGGCATTCTCTATCATTTTCAGCTGTGAAGTATTTATACTTTTCTCAGACGGGAGTGTCCGTTTTTCTTTTGTTCTACTCCTGGCCAAGCAAAGAAGCGATTTGCAATGGCAATCGCATAACGAACAGCTTTTAAAACATTTGAGTATCATTTAGCCTAGTGCATTCCCTTAGTTTCAGTCTACTTATAAGGAACTAAGTAATAAAATTCTGCTAATGTTTATCTCGATTAGCGTGGTGTTGAAAGAAGAATTATCTTTTGTAAGAAGTTTGTTTGTAAAGTAGCCAGAGAAAGTCAGATTTTTTTCCTAAGGGGACCCTAAACCGTGTATTTCCAATATACATTCGGTATCGAATTTTTGGGTGAAATTCAATACCTACCGTAAGTACTATGTATTAAGTAGACAAAGTAAACAGAGAATTTTCTCTATGTCAATTTGCCTGCAGATGTCTCAGTTTGTGGTTTATCAGCACTATTTTTACGATGGATGTTAAAGATCTGCTTTTGATATTTGGCAATACAATATTCTTATGCCCCGAGCAGTGTAATCATCCGCAGGAAGTCGACAGGAAGTTCACAATAGAGCTGAATCTTAATAACTGAGATGACCCGATCAATTGCCTGCTGAAACAATACAGACACTTTTGCACGATTATTCCTCTGCTTGAGTACCTAGTTTAGTCTATTATCTATTGGTCGAATGTTTGTATCAGAGTATATTTAAATGGGACACAACCCGCACTATTTACATCTATTTCATGCTAATCAAGATAAACATTATCAGATAGGGTCTATTTACTTGCTTCCTTGTAAGTAGAAGGGAAATAAGGGAATGCACTAGAATAAATAGACAATCAAAGCTTTTAAAAGCTGGTTGTTATGTGACTTAAGTTTCCTTGACATGGCCAGGAATTGACAAATTCCTGTATGAGAAAAGTATTTTAAAACCGAAACCAACACCGAACATCTCGAAAATGACCAACTTTGCAACAAAAACGTATATGGCATAAATTGTGTGTTTTAATGAGATCTACAATTTTTGTGTTGCAAGTTTTTGTCTATCTCTTACAGTTTACCAGTATGCAAAATGCAGCAAACTTAATCCAGGTCTATAAAAGCTTTTCTTAGTGAATTCATTATTTACATTTTATTTGTGATGTAAATATATTTAATATACGTTATTTTAATCAAAATCATTAGAGCTATTTTGGAGTAAAACAAAATTTTCGAAAATTTTTCCATGTAGAAGTTAGTTGGTGGGGGAAATTTTCTTGAAAATCTTCGTGCCGCATCCTTAGAAGATACCAAATTTAAATACCAAGTTTATTATTTAACGTCTTTCGTTTTTGAGCGAATTCTCGGATGTATTTCTAGAAATTCTCTTTTGGGGGGGTTCAGGGGGTCTCAAAACATATATTTCCGGTGAAATCTCGGTATGGAATTTTTTGGTGCAATGCAATACTTTCTCTGTACACTATGTACATAGTACGTGTAGAGAAAGAAAATTTGCTCATAATACGAGAACACCAAAAAAGTGCCTCTCTTGTACATAGATTATTTTTCTGGATGTAATGTTGGCCACCCTGACCTGCAGTATCGGCCATCTTTGTAGGTTGTGTCCCCATTACGCTAATATCTCCACGCGAAGTGAACTGTCAGCAAGGTTCACTGACATCCAACTCTGGATCAAATAAAAACACGATAAAGATATACGACACCACGCACACCTTTATGATGCCACAACCTGCCACGCTCGATCTCATGTAGCCTATGTTCCTGCACACCAAATGATTTTAATTCACAGATATAGAGAGAAGAGATAGGAAATGTCCTATCCTTAAGCATTGTGGTTGGTGAAGCACTATGTTGTTAACCCGCCTTATTTTGATTCTACACTTCTGAAATGAGTATGGCTTTTGTAAGTTAAATGTGCACCCAAAAATAAGATTTTATGGTGTTAAATGTTCAACTAAGCAGTAAATTTAGACTAAGTTTTAAACCGGTATAATGGACAGTAGCGTTTGGTTGTAGTCTCTCGAATAGCAGAACCATAAACAACGAAAGGGAAATGTGTTTAAGTGATTTTTCGGTAGTATACTTAGTGAAATATGCTATACATAGTCAGAGGTCGTCTCCTTAGCGGGAGACCTAAATTCGATTCGATTTCCCCCCACCGAGATACCTGGTCCGCGGTGCACTCTGCCTCGTGACGTCCCTGAGGGGTCAATTGAGAAGCTACTTGATGGAGAAGTAGTGGCTTCAGATGAAGAAGACCGCATTAACCGGCCGGGAGAGACTCGAGGCGCTGATCACGTCTGAACATCCAGCACTGCACCCCATTCATGATGCCTTCGGGCGGATATGGGAGATGCAGCGGCCGGGCGGTAGGCCAAGGTCCCTTGTGGACTGTCGTGCCATGGAATTACGTTATACATTAACAACAGAACGATTCTGTATTGTTTGTTAGATTTTAGATTTCCAACTCGGATACACCGTTAAAAAACAGGCAAACTTGGCAACCTACTCCGATTGCTAATTCGCCAGTTCGCGGCAAATAATTACTATCAAATTAAGTGCTTATGATACCAGAACCGTGCGAATAGGGGGCGTGTTCCTCGAGCTTGGAATGCAATGCATGCAGTCCACAGTGAAAGTCAGTATAATCTTTAGGATACTCTTTTATACTTGTCACCCTTTTTGGTGTGCACTTAAAAAGAATTACAAGCCTTTGCCGAACATATGTGTGTGTGCATTTACGTACAAACATCCTAAAAATGACTGCCTCAAACAGATATTCAGGATCGTTTATTTAGTGCACCCAATAGAGGAGTTAGAGTACACTTTATAAGTTCATGTAGTGGAATTAATGGCTGTAGACATGAGAGACAAACAATAGGTTTTGGTCAAAATCCCTCTCCAGTTTTAGACCAAGAAATCAGAACAAAATTAAGCTATGACGATGTCTCTATGTTTACCGCAATAATACCAATTTATCAATAACTTCTGACAGGCCAAAAAATGTATTAAATATTCCTTCAATTAGAGATATCTCCCCTTCCATTGTTCTTTACTTCAAAAACTTGGAAAAACAATTGATTTGACAGAAGTTACGTATAGTGTACATGGTAGAGCGTAGTGCCACAAGATTGCGGCTGGGCGCAAAACGCTCTGTGATGCAGAACTCTACTGAATGCACCCGGAAGTCATCCTGTCGTCTCTTTTTCACTTGTTCTACCTCTAAGTAGAAATATATGCGTGTAATCTTTGGTAAGGATATTTTAACAGTGCAGACGTCAAAGGTAGAAGAAGCTACTCGTGCCCAGGTCGGTTACTTGTGGCGACACATTGTGATAGTTCTCAGTGCAGCCTTCCTGGCCCAAAATACTATGATTAAAGCATATTTGTTCAGCGTGCATTGGAGGAACGCAAAAATAAGCCACGTTTATCTAAAAATAAAGTAACATATTTTTACCTTATCAGGTGGATAGTATTGCATTCCACCCAAAAATTGAATACCAAGATATCACTGAAAATATACGTTTTAGGGCCCCTTGAATAAAAACATATTTAGAAAAATCTTATGTATTCCATTCACATGACTTTCTCTACATCTCTGCAACAAATTATTGTTAAAAAGCGTATCCTTCTATTTACTTCATGGTAATGGGGGGGGGGGGAAAGCAGAAATAGTGTTATTACTTGCTTTCTTGTAAGTAGAAGCAAAATAAAGGAGTACCATAGGTTAAAGTGATAGTCAAAAGCTGGTTGCTATGTGACTGAAGTTCCTTTGTTTGTATGGACAGGAGTTGACAAATTCCTGTATGAGAAAAGTATAAGTTTTTCAAAGCTGAACCCAAAAACAAGGAATATCTCAAAACGATCAACACCACGAAAAAAAATTATATAACAAAATTTGTGTGTTTTAACGTGCTCTATATTTGTTGTGTGGTAAGTTTTTTTTTTTTTGTTTTTTCTTCCATATCTTACGGTTTAGTAGTAATGAAAAATTCCGTAAAATTCATCCAGAATAAAGAAGTCTTCAGAGACTATTCCCAGAAAATTCAAGATATACATTTTATTTGTCAGGTAAATATCTTTAACGTACGATATTTTAATCACAATCGTTAAGAGATATTTTTGAGAAAATCAAAATTTTCGAAAATGTTACCATCTAAAGTAGTTGGGGGTAGCGGGATTTTTTTTTTTTTAATAGTCTCTGAAGTTCTGTGTGTTCTGAATTATTTTGCATAACTGGTAAAAATTAAGAAATACATAAAATATTACTACACAAAAGATGTAGATCTCCTCAAACACACACTTTTTCAAATACATGTTTTGTGGTCGAGTTAACATTTTCGCGATGTTGCTTGTAATAGGTTTAAATTTTCGTATACTTACATTTTTCTCAAATAGGAATTATTATTTGTTATTCAACTATTTTTTCATGATAAACAGAGAATAGAATTCGAGTACCATCACACAGCGACAGGCATTTTAAAAAGTTGACTATAGATTTGGCTTAATGTAATTAATTCCTTTTACATAAGTGAATTAGTAAATTAATATCGTAATAAAATAATTTCTGCTATTGTTTATCTTGATGAGCGTGGTAGATATTAGAATACGCTTTTGTAAGAATAATTTGTTGCAGTCGACATATTTTGAAAGGGAAAGGCAGGAAAAAAATCTGATGTGTTCCATTCACATGACTTTCTCTACTTCAGTGTAACAAAGTATTGTTAATAAGCTTATTCTTCTTTACTTCACGCTAATCGAGAAAAAATTAGCAGAAATAGTCTTATTGCTTGCTTCCTTGTAAGTAGAAGCGAAATAATGGAGTACCATAGGTTAAAGTGATAGTCAAAAGCTGGTTGCTATGTGACTGAAGTTCCTTTGTTTGTATGGACACGAGTTGACAAATTCCTGTATGAGAAAAGTACAAGTTTTTCAAAGCTGAAATCAAAAACAAGGGATATCTCAAAAACGATTAACTCCTCGAAAAAAGTCACCCTCCGTGGTGTAATGGTTACCATGCTAACTTCATATACCCAAGGTCGCGGGTTCAAACCCGGCGGAGGACGATGGATTTTTTTCGGGCGTAAAAATCCTTAGCATGGCTTCCTTCGGAAGGGAAGTAAAGCTGTGGGTCCCGTGTCGTAGATTTACGGCACGTAAAAGAACCTCAAGCCTGATAAGAGAGGCCTCTGAGCAAAATTAAGCGATCTTTCACGCCCAATATAGAATGGGACGCTGAGAACCAAAAGCAGTTAAAGAGCGTCCATAAATAACAGGCCATTTCATTTCATTTTCTTCGAAAAAAAGTATATAACATAAATTGTGTGTTTTAATGTGCTCTACATTTTTGTGTGGTAAGTTTTTGTCAATTTCTTACGGTTTAGCAGCTATGCAAAATTTCGTAAAATTCATCCAGAATAAAGTAGTGTTCAGAGGCTATTCCCAGAAAATTCAAGATATACATATTATTTGTCAGGTAAATATCTTTAATATACGATATTTTAATCAAAATCGTTAGAGCAATTTTTGAGAAAATCAAAATTTTCGAAAAAAGTTCCATGTAAAGGGTAGTTGTGGGTGGGGGGATTTCTTGAACATCTTTGTGTCGCAACTTAAATACCAAGTTTGGTATTTAGCGGTCTTTTCGTTTTTGAGCTATGCTGTCCACACACAGACACACACGGACCTTTTTCCTCAAATAGAAAACAAAAATGGAAGTTGGATGGCAATATTATTCAGGGCGTTGTCATTAATCTTACCGAAAGGTCATCTGACAACAAAACTGACGTCGCATAATCAGACTGCGATTACAAAGACATTGCTACATTACCTGATACTCCATAATTGTGAATTCTTTAAACATTTGTTGCTTGTTTCCAACAGCTAATTTGCACGAGTCATGCATGTGTTTTTAGGTTTCTATTATGTTATCTCTTCACTCCATGTGCTATATAAGCATATTTACGGCGGAAACAAACTCAGCCAATCAACGAGAAGAGATGATGGATACATTTAGGTGTGTTTACACACCAGGTATAAAAAATCTGACGTTACATTCACATTACTTTCTCTAGTTGTTCCATATATAAACATTTCTTACGAAAGGTTATTCTTTTATCTACATCATGCTATTCGAGATAAACATTTAACATAATTGGTCTTACTTGCTTCCTTTGAGAAAGCTTAAGGCAGTTTAAAATTGAAATAATAATACTGAATATCTTCGGAACGGTCAACTCTACAACAAAAATACATATGACATAAATTGTGTGTTTTAACAAGATCTACATTTTTGTGTGGTATGTTTTTGTTCTATTTGTTACGGTTTTCTACTTATGCAAAATTCATAAAAATGTATCCAGAATGAATAGGTCTTCAAAAGCTATTCCCGAAAAATTCAAGATACACTTTTTTTTTTTTTTTTTTTTGTGATTCAAATATGTATAATATAAGATATTTTGGTAAAAATCGTTACAGCCATTTTTGAGAAAAAACAAAACTTTCTAAAAAAAAGATTCATGTGAAGGGTAGTTAGGTTTTTTTTTAACGCCCGCTTTTACTACTTGTAGCACCGCAGGCGATGACACTGGTGATACATGAATGAAGATGGAGCACCGGTGGAATGCGATGGCGGGGGAAACCGGAGAAAACCCACCCCTGCGCCGCCTTGTCCACCACAAATCTCACATGCGGTCCCTTGGGGATCGAACCCGGGCCGTCTAGGTGAGAGGTGAGCGGTCTAACCTCTCGACCACGACGCGGCCCCGTAGTTAGGGGTGGGAGGGATTGTCTTGAGATCTTCGTGTCGCATCCTTGGAAGATAATAAACTTAAATACCAAGTTTGGTATTTTTATTTTAATTTTTTATCTACGATGTCCTAGAAACACACACACATGTGGACCTTTTTCTAAAAAATGCTTTTGTTGGATTCAGGTGACCTCAAAACATATTTCCGTTGAAATCTCGGTATCGAATTTTGGTTGGAATACAATATCTTCTCTATATACTATGTACATAGTACGTTTAGAGAGAATAAAAACAAGGTTTAGCTAGCCCACAGAAGACGTTTCTGCCATCCGTACCAGTCAGCAAATATCGCTTCCAACATGCCCCTTCTTTGGCAGTGCTGGGTTACACGCTCTACTCAGGCGTTTTGATGGTTGCATATGAGGTAGGCTTACGTAGTCTCTTCTCAAGTTCCAACATCGCACAGATATGTCCTAATCCTTATGCATTGTGGTTGGTGAAGCATGTTTTTGTCAAACCGCCATTTTTAGACACTACACTTTTGAGATGGGTACCTCTTGTGTGGGATCAATATGATTTTGTGGTGTTAAATGTTCAATGAAGCAGTCAATTTAGACTAAGTTTTAAACAAGAATAATGGTGAATACGTGTGTCGTGAATTATTGCAGTTTCTCGAATAGCAGAAGCCAAAACAAGTAAAGGGAAATGTGTTTCAATACATGTTGGGGTACTTATTTAAGTGATTGTATGATGTTAAAAGTTTAATTAAGCAGTAAATTAATAGTAAGCTTTAAACCAGTATAGTGGTCAATATGTGTGTGGTGTTTGGTTGTAATTTCTCGAAAAGCAGAAGCAAAATAAGGAAAGGGAAATTTGTTTCAATACACAGGTTAGCGTACTTTTTAAGTGATTTTTCGGTGATATACTTAGTGAAACATGCTATACATTATCAACAGAAATATTCTGTATTGTTTGTTAGATTTTAGCTTTCCAACTCGGAAAGAGTTTAGAAACTTGGGTAAGACAATTCGCAGATAAAATTGGCAAGCTACTCTAGTTTATAAGAAACCTCTTGCTAATTCCCCCATTTAGCAGCTATCAAGAGAAATAATTACTATCAAATTATGTGCTTCCAAAACCGAGTTCTTCGGACTCCCAATACAATGGTAATTATCGCAATATTCCTCGACCGAAATTCTTGATTAATATCACACATTCTACTAAAGTCAATCGGGAGACCTGGGATCGATTCCCAGTACCGGCGAGGGGATTATCCCTCCGCTGGGAGATCTGGACCGAAATGCACTATGCCTCGTGAGGTCCCTGGGGAGCCAAACGAGGAGCTGCTTGATGGAGAAGTAGCAGCTCCAGGTCAAGAGGACCGCATTAACTGGCCGGGGTGGGGCGGGGGTTCGAGGCGCCATAGACCGAGATGGGGGACGCAGCGGCAGGGCGGTATGCAATGGAGTCATTATGCTATTCTACTAAAGCTCCAATCCCATGCTATAATATATGGTACAGTCTTTTGTTACATTAACAGTAGTTTTAGACCCAGAAATTAGAACAAAATTAAGTTTTGGTCTTGCCACGATGTTTGCCGCAACAATACCAATTTATCAATAATAAATTCTGATAGGTCAAAAATGTGATTATATTAAATATTCCTTTAAGTAGAGATCTGTCCCCTTCCATTGTCCTTTGTTTTTTACTTGAAAAAGTTGGAAAACCGATTAATTTGACAGATGTTGAGTATGGTGTGGTGACTGGGCGCAAGACTTGCCCTGAGGAACATTGCATGACATTATTCTGTAGAATAAGGTGCAGGTAGGCTACAAAGAAAGGCAGGCAGGTATCCAATCGAAGTTGGTAGCGGCTTCCCTAGAGCGCTATAAAGCGGCCCTTTACATGAGAATTTATGTGGGGATGTTGCCAGACAGCCTGGCTCCGCTCTCGCCTTGCCACGTGCCGGTCCTTCCAAGACTAAACATCTCTCACTTCTGGCCTTAACAACCTTTTTACTTTCTTTAGTCTACATGTACATGTACATAGTGTATTCCAGCCAAAAATTCATTAAGGAGATTTCGCCCTGAGTCAAAAAAATTAGAAAAAGGTCGTGTATGTATGCAGAGCTCAAAAACTAAACGACTGTTAAATACCAAACTTGATATTTAAGTTTGGTATCTTCCGTGGATGCGACACGAAGATTTTCAAGAATACCACCCCACCCCCGATTACCCTTTACATGGAACTTTTTTCGAAAGTTTTGATTTTCATTTTCTCAAAAATAGCTCTATTGATTTTGATTAAAACATCGTATATTAAAGATATTTACCTGACAAATAAAATGTATATCTTGAATTTTCGGGGAATAGCCCCTTAAGACTACTTTATTCTGGATGAATTTTACGGAATTTTGCATAACTGCATAACCGTAAGATATGGAGAAAAGCTTACTACACAAAAACTGTAGAGCACATTAAAACACATAATTTATGACATACACATTTTCTTCATGGAGTTGATCGTTTTTGAGATATTCCTTGTTATTGGTTTCAGCTTTAAAAAACTCATACTTTTCTCATACAGGAGCTTTTCAACTCCCGTGCATACAAAGGAACTTCAGTCACCTAGTAACCAGATTTTGACTATCACTTTAGCTTATGCTACTCCTTTATTCCCCTTATACTTGCATGGAAGCTAATGTTTTCTCAATTAGCATGAAGTAAAAAGAAGCATAAGCTTTTTAACAATAATTTTTGCAGAGATGTGGAGAAATTCATGTGAATGGAACGCATCACTATTTTTTTTAAAACAAAAAAGGTCCTGTGTGTCTATGGGCGACATGAAGATTTTGGGTGGGTGGGGGGATGCCCCTACCCAAACCACCCTTAAATAGGAAAATTTTCAAAAATGGTTCTAATGATTTTGATTAAAATACTGTATATTAAATATATTTGCATCAGAAATAAACTGTATATTTTGACTTTTCTGGGAGTAGCATCTGCAAACGTCTTTATTTTGGATGATCTTTGCAGAATTTTGCATAACAGTTCTTCTATGCGTGTGCACAGAATGACCACAAAATCGTTTGTGTCCGAGAAATGCGGCGGTTAATATTACCGATTGCCACCGTGTTTACAATTTTGCAGTGCTCAAAGAATTCACATTAAATTTAACGGTAAAAAAAAAAAAAAAAAAAAAAAAAAAAAAAATCTGATGTGTTCCATTCACATGAGTTACTCTACTTATCTGCAACAAGTTATTGTTAAAAAGCTTATGCTTCTATTTACTTCATGCTAATTGAGAAAAATTAGTAGAAATAGTCTAATTACTTGCTTCCTTGTAAGCAGAATCGAAATAAGGGAGTACCATAGGTTAAAGTGATAGTCAAAAGCTGGTTACTATGTGACTGAAGTTGCTTTGTTTGTATGAACAGGAGTTGACAAATTCCTATATGAGGTAAGTATAAGTTTTTTAAAGCTGAAACCAATAACAAGGAACATCTCAAAAACGATCAACTTCATGAAAAAAATGTTTGTCATAAATTGCGAGTTTTAATGTGCTATACATTTTTTTGTGTGGTAAGCTTTGTCCATCACTTAGGGTTTAGCAGTTATGCAATATTCCGTAAAATTCATCCACAATTCAGAGGCCATTCCCAGAAAATTCAAGATATACATTTTATTTGTCAGGTAAATATCTTTAATATACGATATTTTAATCAAATCGTTAGAGCCATTTTTAAAAAATCAAAACTTTCGAATTTTTTTCTATATAAAGGGTAGTTGGGGTGGGGGATTTTCTTGAAAATCTTCGTGTCGTATTCTTGGAAGATACTAAACTTAATTACCATGTTTGGTATTTAAGGGTATATTCGTTTTTGAACTATGCTGTCCACATACACAAACACGCACACACGGACCTTTTTCCAAAACTTTTTTTTTTGATTCTGTGGGACCCGGAGAAATCTCGGTATCCAATATTTGGATGCATTACAATATTTTGTCTAAAGTACGTGTAGAGAAAGTAATTCGTTATAGATTATAGCATTTTACTTGGCAATGTAATGGAGAAATTATTTTCTGGAATTTTTGTAGGGAGGGCTTGTGCCACTGTGCCCTTTAAGGCCGGCCACCACTGCATGCCAGGAAATGGCACAGATCATGCGGACACAAAGCTATTGTGCATATGGCGCCATATCTGTACACTCATAGACATTAAAAATACGGCTGGATATACTTATCAGATGGAGTCTTTTCGCTTACTCCACTCATGTCTTCCATTGCTATGCTCTTAAAAGCGCTTTGGTCAGGCCACGTTACCAAAGGGAAGGGGATGAACATGAAACCTAACTTGCCACAAATGAATTTCTAAGTGATCTCTAAATTTTCTGGTTGGACAACACTCCACCCCTCTCACCGGCTGATACAAAATTAAATTAATCTTTTCTCTGCTCTACATACCGAAATTCTAATGACAAGGTTACTCGCGCCCATGCTGTACTAAATTAACACACTGCTTATACAAGTGAACCTGTTCTGAAGGAACGTCAAGCGGGCTGAAGGATGAAGGGGTGGATTGTCTAAACAGTTTTGCCTTTTTCTTATTCGGGTGGTATGTTGTATTATCCTTGCAAATAGACGAGAGCACTCACGTTGCACAGTACTAGAGTGGCCGAAAGAGGCGGAGACTTGAAGCGATAGCCATGCAGTATGTCCAGGAGAACTGGGATGACACAACAAACATACCCATATTATTTATTATAGTAGGCATCGTTTTGTTTGCATAAAATACCCAACACATACGTGCATTTATACTGTCAAAATCTGTGTAGTATACTCCATAATTATTTTCTCCAGTAGAGAAGACTGTAGATAGAGAAGGTTGTATTCTACCCAAAAATTCTATACCGAGATTTCACCGGAAATACAGGTTTTGAGACTCCCTGAATTGAAAAATCCAAGACAAAAGCAGTTTTGGAAAACTGTCCGTGTGTGTGTGTGCGTGTGTGTGTGTGTGTGTGTGTGTGTGTGTGTGGAAGGGGGCAGCATAGCTCAAAAACGAAAAGTCCGTTAAATAGTAAAGTTGATATTTAAGTTCAGTATCTTCTAAGAATACGACACGAAGATTTTCAAGAACACCCCTCCTCTTAACTACCCTTTATATTTAACATTTTTCGATATTTTTATTTTTGTCAAAAATGGCTCATTAAAGCACCATATGCTTAAGATATTTTCATGGCAAACGAAATGTATATGTTGAATTTTCTCGGAATAGCCTCTAAAGACCTCTTCATTCTGGATGACTTTTATATAACTGACAAACCATAAGCGGTCGACAAAAACTTACTACATAATAAATACAGATTTCGTTATAAACACAGTTTATATCAAATATTTTTTTTTAGTTAATCGTTTCCACGATATTCCTTGTTATTGGTTTCAATTTTAAACTGCTTAAATTTTACTCAAACAGGAAGTCCTCATTCGTTTCATATCTCTTTTGTTTTACTGCTAGCCGGGCCAAGATAAGCGAATTTCAATTATTTAACATAGCGATAATTTTTAAAAGATTTGACTATCGCTTTAGCCCAGTGTATTCCATATTTTCTTTCTACTTACAAGGAAACAAGTAATAAGGACAATTTCTGTTGTTATTATTAATTAATCTCGATTAGCATAGTATAGATAAATGAATAATCTTTTGTAAGAAGATGTTTTCTTTACGAAGTGTTGAGAAAAACCCGCATTCGCTTAACTGAATATGTTCTAATTCATATTTAATTCCACGGACCGAATTAAACGACACAACGGTGGCTGCCATTGTGTTTCTGTGCAATCCCCTCTGCAGACTCAGACTCACTCTCTCTCTCTCTCTCTCTCTCTCTCTCTCTCGTAAATTGACACACATTACTATTATTTCTCGTGTTCCCTTTCCCTGTAATTTACTGGTGGCATTGTTTAATCTATTTTTATCTCCGCTATGCGTCACGAGGAGCGATGCTCACGTTATCATGGTGCTGCACAGACTGATGCTCGCTACGTGCTTGCAAACTCCAGCATCAGTTTATGCCACTGCGCATCATGTTGACGTTGCTCACGTCTATTTGTAACCTCAATACGAGAATGGCACCAATGAAAATCGTGGTAAGACCCAAGTCCTCGTCTAACGTTCACATTTTCAACAAAATCACAGCGCCAGGCGTATTTTATTGTCTCCGAGTATACAAGAAATGTTTCCGTCTCTACAGGGCTTTACGCTCACACACGGCTTGTTTGAAACATTACAACACCACGCAATTCGAAGGCCCGGTTAGGCAGTACCCTGGCGGATTCCAGTCATACTGATTTACTACATATAACGTAGAAAATTCTATGGATTTTCACTGAACAAAGGGAATGGAATAATTACAATAATGAGTGAAAACATCACATCTCCGAGTCACAAAGGTGCGTGTTTTGTCTCTTGTTATTGCGATCGTACTGCTAATGGCTTTCTAAATTTAACAGCATTATTTTTGTCATCTAGACAGGATTACGTATGAAACTGGCGTTAACAGGGACATACCCTGAAGTACAATCTATTAGCACATCAAAGCGGCGTTCCACATTCGCAATTTGTGTTTTAATTCCAGCAATCTTGGGTACAAAGCTAAAATAATGCAATCACAGCGTGTGCATTAGCATCCATCTACACTCAAGTGACAAGATAGGAACAAGAGGCATAGGGAAAACTTATCACACATAAAAATATCTGATGTGTTCCATTCACATAATTTTCTCTAGTTCTTCCAAATATAAACTGTTCTTACAAAAATTATTCTTTTATCTGCATCATGCTAATCGAGATAAATATTAGCATAAATGGTCTTATTACTTGCTTCCTTGGAAGTAGAAGGGAAATAAGGGAATATGTTAGCCTAAAGCGAGTCAAATCCTTTAAAAACTTGTCGCTATGTGAAACAATTGATGTTCGGTTTGTTCTGTATGGTCCAGTTTGAGAAAAGTATAAGTATTTTAAAACTAAACCAATAATGAGTTAATATCTCAGAAGCGGTCAGTTCTACAAAAAATGCGTATATGAGCATAAATCCTGTTTTAATGAGATATACATTTTATGTGGTAATTTTTTTACCTATATCTTAAAGTTTAAGTGTTACGCAAAATTCTTCAAAACTCAATAGCAATAGAGAGCTCTTCAGAGGATATTCCCAAAAATGTCATTTGTGATGTGAAAATCTTTAATATGCGTTTTTAAACAAAATCGTTAAAGACTTTGATAAGACCAAAATGTTCGAAAAATGTTCTATGTAAAGGGTAGTTGGGGATGGTGTTCCATCCTTGGAAATACCAAGTTTAGTATTTAACCGATTTTTCATTTTTGAACTTTTGTGTCCACAGACACACACGGATCTTTTTCTAAAACTGTTTTTTCGGACTCAGGGGACTTCAAAACATATTTCCGGTGAAATCTCGGTATCAAATTTTTGGGTGGCATACAATACCTTCTCTACCCTCTATAACATTATACATGCGGGCTAGAGAAAGTAATATCTGCTACATTCAAATGAGCTTCTTTTATAGCTTGTTTTTATAGATCCTTTAAAATTATTCTTACGAAGATTTATTAATTACTTTTTCTAGCACGTATGCACACTGTACATGGTAGATAGAGGTGTTTTACTCTACCCAAAAATCTGGTGTGTTCGTTTTTTCGTTTTTCTGTCTGTTGCGTTTTGTTATACCACGTTTTATGTCACGTCCCACGGAAACGGGATAAAAAGTACCCTATGTCCGTCTGCTGGTTCTAAGCTACCTCCCCACCGATTTTCAGCCAAATCGGTTCAACCGTTCTTGAGTTATAAATAGTGTAACTAACACGACTTTATATATATATATATATATATATATATATATATATATATATATATATATATATTATCTTGCTTTCTAATTATTTAAATCTTCTTTCATTCATACTACTGTCTATAGCCATTTTTGAGAAATTCAAAATATAACGAAATCTTTTCAAATATAAACTACCTCTCCTCATTCTTTGCAAGACCGACTCATTTTGTTGTTCGCGGTTCGGAATTCTGTGGCACACTGAGCATTTTATTTTGCAATTACGACTACAGATATGTCAACCTTTTTATATTGCACAATATATTTAAAAACTGTTATGATCGACTTTATATATTGTGCAAACTTTCAATATCAGCCCTAGATGGTCAATGATATTGAACAATATCAAATAATATTGACCGTGTACGGAACCGCTTAGTAATGTTGCATGGAAAATCGAAGATCCATGATTTTGGCCCGGTCGTATTACTTTTTTCAATTTAATTATATGTTCATTTTCCCGATAAGAGAAGCCCGGCTCTTCTTTCCAACATATGACGCGCGAATTTTTACTTTCTCTACACATATAGGTTAAGTACATAGTAGTTAGAAAAAGTATGTATTCCACCCAGAAATTCGATGTCGAGATTTCTCCACAAATACACGTTTTAGGAAAAAAAAGGGTATTTTTACCTTCTCTACACATTCTATGTACATAGTGTATAGAGAAGGTATTACATTCCAAACAAAAATAGGATATCGAAATTTCACTGCAAATACACGTTATAGGATCCCCTGTATCCCCCAATTTTTTTTTTTTTTCAAAAGAGGTCCGTCTGTGTGTGTCTGTGAACACAATAACTCAAAAACGAAAAGTCGGTTAAATACCAAACTTGGTATTTAAGTTTAATATCTTCCAAGGATGCGACATAAACATTTTGCGGAAAACTCCTCCACCTCAAACTACCCTTTATATGGAAAAAATTTCAAAACTGTGATTTTCACAAAATGATTAATGATTTTGATGCGTACATTAAAGATATTCACATGACAAATATGATGAATAGCTCTCTTTTCTGGGAATAGCCTCTGAAGACCTCTTTATTCTGGATGCATTTTAGAGAATTTTGAATAACTGTTAACCATAATAGATAAACACTACACAAAAATGTAGATCTCGTTAAAACACGCAATCTGTCATACATTTTTTTTTACTTTCTCTACACATACTATCTACATAGTGTATGGAGAAGATATTGTATTGCACCCAAAAACTCAATACCGAGATTTCACCGGAAATTCATATTTTGGGTACCCCTGAATCAAAAAGAGCATTTTTAGAAAAAGGTATGTGTGTGGACAGCATAGCTAAAAACGAAAAGACCGTTACATACCAAACTTGGTATTTAAGTTTGGCATCTTCTAAGGATGCGACACAAAGATTTTCAATAAAATCCCTCCTCCCCAAACTACCCTTGACATGGATTTTTTTTCTCCTAGAGTTGACCATTTTTACTTTCTCCATACGCACTATGTACATAGTGTATAGAGAAAGTATTGCACTCCACCCAAAAATTCGATACCGAGATTTCACCGGAAATATATGTTTTAGGGTCCCCAATATCCAAAAAAGGCATTTTCACAAAAAGGTCCGTGTGTGTGTGTGTACGTGTGTGTGTGTCCCTGTGGCTGTGAACACGATAACTCAAAAACGAAAAGTCGGTAAAATACCAAACTTGGTATTTAAGTTTAGTATCTTCCAGGGATGCGACCCGAAGATTTTGAGAAAAATCCCCCACCCCCAACTACCCTTTACATGGAACTTTTTTCGAAAATTTTGATTTTCTCAAAAATGGCTATAACGATTTTGATTAAAATTTCGGATATTAAAGATATTTACCTGACAAATAAAATGTATATCTTGAATTTTCTGGGAATAGCCTCTGAAGAGTAGTTTATTCTGGATGAATTTTACTAAATTATGAATAACTAAACCGTAACAGATGGACAAAAACTTACTACACAAAAAATGTAGAGCACATTAAAACACACAATTTATGTTATAAACATTTTTTTTCGTTGTGACATTCCTTATGTTTGGTTTCTGCTAAGAAAAACGTATACTTTTCTCATACAGGAACTTGTCAACTCCTATCCATATAAACAAAGGAACTTCACTGACATAGCAACCAGCTGTTGGCTACCATTTTAACCTACGGTTGTCCTTTATTTCGCTTATACTTACAAGGAAGCGAGTAATAAGACTATTTCTGCTAATTTCTTCTGATTAGCATAAAGTAAATAGAAGTATAAGCTTTTTAAGAATTATTTGTTGCAGGGATATGGAGAAAGTCATGTGAATTGTACACATCAGATTTTTTAGATATCCTTTGTTACTGGCTGCAGTTTTAAAATACTTAAAACAAATCTCATACGGGAATTTTTCAACTTATAGTAACGCAAAGAAACGGATTTCAATCAAATGGCAACCAGGTTTTAAAAGATTTGATTATCGTTTTGGCCTAAAGTATTTCCTTATTTCCCTTCTATTTATTAGGAACTGAGTAATAAGAGCATTTCTGCTAATATTTAGCTCGATTAGCATGAAGTAGATAGAAGCATATGTCTTTTAACAATTCGTTACAGAGATGTAGAGAAAGTCATGTGAATGGATCACATCAGATTTTTTTTTATATAATATGCATTTAAAATCATTTTCATGCCGGAGAACGTTTTCTTAATATAACTTAAAGTTTATAATTCTTTATTTACTTACCTCCGATCATTTAGCCATAATTAAGAATGTAGTGCAGCTAAATTGTCCATCTTGCAATGCTGTCAAAATATTTCTTCGTCAATAAATTACATTAATTGTAAAACTATGCCCACTGTCTGTTCCTAAATTACAACGATACTCTGAACTACGCCTTTCATAAATCTAATCGCTATGCCATTATTATTGTTATTATTATTATTATTGAAATTTGTAGGCTTTCTCGGCCGGTGTCAGTACAAGAAAAATGATTATCCGGGCTTGTAGGCCGTGGTCTACTGAAGAAGGAGCAGCCCAGTAGACCACGGCCTACAAGCCCGGATAATAATTTTTCTTGTATTATTATTATTATTATTATTATTAAATTCGCCATCCGCAACTCATTTGTTTGGACATTATCATCCCAAGGCTCCAGTTGCCCTCTATGATGCGCCCCAGATGGAATTTGCATAGTTCTATGGTACATTTGTCGATTTGAACGACATAGCCAGGACCGCCAGTTGTCCGTGTCAAAGAAACCACATGATGGATATAGCTGAAACTTTAACTACCATCTAGTAAGAGACGACGGATGCTACGAGCGTAAATCCGATGTCCCACGGTCAAAATTTGGTCCAAAATTTTTATACAACGTGAACGTTGTGTACAATTTCTCCATTCCATTCCCACGGGAGTGTGTATTGATCCAAATATTTCTCGCATGCACATGAACAGCTGATAGAAAAGGTGCAGGTTGCTGATCTACAATTATTTCCGCTCGCTGTCGCAAGCTTAGTTTATGTATCCATTGCAAGAGCATATTATAATAGAAAGAAAAATCAAGACTAGATCATGACTGGAATGCAGGCCAAGGAAGAGGTGTACTACATATGCTACAAAATGAACTTATTTCCGACTCTGTAAATTATTTTAACTTCCTTAGAATGGATGCAATTTTGTTTGGAAAGTTGGTGTCCTTAGTTGAGGCAGGAATCACTCGCCAAGACACAAATATGAGACAGTCCATACCAGTAAATCAAAAGCAAGACCACTTTTTTTTTTTTTCGTTAAGAGAAGAACGTTAGGAACAAATGGATCCGACAAAATACATTTGAAGGGATTATAAATACCCGAGTCATTATTTCATAAATCTCTGCCGCAAAAAAAAAATGTGCATTTCAACCATAGCTCAGCTACTATAACCCTATTATTTAGGACCAATTCTATAAGGTACAGCAAAGTTTCACACAACCATTATGTTGGCGGGAAGGAAGACCCAGCGTTAGCTGCCATCTTATTACGTCGCTCATTGGTTGCTTTTTTACGTTTGGACCAAAAATTAGAAACCGCTGTATCCTGTTGTAGCAAACTGGAATTGGACCAAAAAATAGGACGGAAATTGTATACAATGAAATTATCCGATGTCCCATGATCCAATTTGTAGTTTGAAGAGTATTGGACATCGGCTTAATTTCTTGGATTTCCTAAGCACTTACTGAACCCCCTCGTATAAAGACAGCGAACGACTATTATTACACGCAGATGCGGTGTAATAATAGAAAATCAGGAACATGATTTGCCAAGTGTGTACGTACTGGTACACAATGAGAAACAAGCACTTAACGAGGTTCACTACAACATTTTTCACAATGCATGCAATAAAAGTTTTAACAGTTGCATTTGATTATTGCATCTTTTCCATTGCATTCTATTCATCATCTCATCCATTCTTCCTTTCGAACCACTTTTCAATGCCTAATGCCACTCTTCTTTGGAGAAAGCGTAGCTTCTACTAGTAGTGTATCGAGACAGTGAAAAATTACTATCAAATGGTTCGGTTCTTCATTCCGATTTAAAATTCTAAAATACGTGTAATAGTAGCATAGATATGTTACTGAAGTAATCGGTTTTAATTCGGATTTAAAAGTACGATATAAGAGGCGTTCTAGCCCTCGAGCAATATATAAAATGACTCCAATGTATAAATATTTTCAATATTAAAACATAATTACTTGCAGTTATTCTCTGGTAATTAAAGCAATAATTAATTCCATGAATATCGTATTGTGAACGCATACCTTTTTCAATCAGACTAGCACATATAACTCTGAAGTGGAACTTTGTATTTTTCCTTTCTCTAGCACGTATGTACAAATGTAGTGGTAGGTAGAGAAGTATTGCATTCTACCCAAAATCCGATACCAACATTTCATTGAAATGTACGTTTTAAGGTCCCGGTATCCAAAAAAATCTGACGTGTTCAATTCACATGACTTTCTCTACATCTCTGCAACAAATTATAGTTAAAAAGCTTATTCTTCTATTTACTTCAGGCTAATTTAGAAAAATTAGCAGAAATGGTCTTATTACATGCTTCCTTGCAAATATAAGGGAAATAAGGGAGTACCATAGGCTAAACTGATACTCAAAAGCTGTTGGTATGTAACTGAAGTTCCTTTGTTTGTATGGACAGGAGATGATAAATTCCTGTATGAAAAAGTATAAGTTTTTCAATATGTCAAAAACGATCAACTCCACGAAAAAAAAAAAATGTATATGACATAAATTGTGTGTTGTAATGTGCACTGCATGTTTTGTGTTAAGTTTTTGTCCATCTCTTACGGTTTAGCAGTTATGCAAAATTCCGTAAAATTCATTCAGAATAAAGTAATCTTCAGAGGCTATTCCTAGAAAATTCAAGATATACATTTTATTTTTAAAAGAAATATCTTTAATATTTGACATTTTAATCAAAATCGCTAGAGCCATTTTTAAGAAAATCAAAATTTTCGAAAAATGTTCCATGTAAAGAGTGGTTGGGGGTGGGGGGGAATATCATGAAAATCTTCGTGTCGCATCCTTGGAAGATGCCAAACTTAAATACCAAGTTTGGTACTTAACGGTCCTTTCGTTTTTGAGTTATGCTGTCCACAGACACACATGGATCTTTTTGTAAAAACGCTTTTTTTTACTTTCTCTATACGTACTATGTACATAGTGTATAGATAAGGTATTGCAATGCACCCAAAAATTCGATGCCAAGATTTCACCGGAAATACATGTTTTGAGACTCTCTGAATAAAAAAAAAAGCAGAGTAGAACAAAAGAAAAACACACACTTCCTGCGTGAGAAAAGTTTAAGTACTTCGCAATTGAAACCAATAACAAGGAATATCTCGAAAACGGTTACCTCCACAACGAAAACGTATAGGACAAAAACTGTGTTTTGTCGTGAGGTACATTTTTTGTGCAGTACGTTTTTTTCTATCTCTTACGGTTTAGCAGTTAAGCAAAATGCAGCAAAATTCATCCAGAGTAAAGAGGTCTTCAGGGGCTATTCCCAAAAAATTCGAGATATACATTTTATTTCACATAAATAGCTTTAATATACGGGATTATCAAAATCGTTAGAGCCATTTTTAAGAAAATCAACATTTTCGAAAAATTTTCAATGTAAAGGGTAGTTTGTGGTGAGGGGATATTTTTGAAAATCTTCGTGTCGCATCCTTGGAAGATACTAAACCTAAATACCAAGTTTGGTATTTAACGGTCTTTTTGTTTTGGGGCTATGCTGTCCAGAGACACACACACACACACACACACACACACGGACCTTTTTTTTTTACATGCTTTTTTCGGACTCAGGGCACCCCAAAACATATATTTGCGGTGAATATCGGTATCGAATTTTTGAGTGCATTACAATACCTTCTCTATCCCTATGTACATTGTACATATGGGGCTAGAGAAAGTAAAAATGTAGTTTTCGTTAAAACACATAATTTAAGCCTAATTCATTTTTTCGTGGGATTGACCGATTCCGAGATATTTCTTATTATTGATTTCAGTTTTGAAATATTGAACTTTATTCACATGGGAATGTGTTAATTCCTGCCATACACACAAACGAAAAAATGGAAATGGGGTTTTATTTGTGAACGCTCTTTAACTGCTGTGGTTCTCAGCGTCCCATTCTATATTGGCCGTGAAAGACGGCATAATTTTGCTCAAAGGCCTCTGTATCAGGCTTGAGGTCCTTTTACGTGCCGTAAATCTACGACACGGGACCAACGACTTTACTTCCCTTCCGAAGGAAACCATGCTAAGGATTTTTAGACCCGATCGTCCTCCGCCGGATCTTGGGTATATGAAGTTAGCATGGTAACCATTACACCACGGAGGCCGACACACCCAAACGACTTTCAGTCACATAGCAACCAGCTTTAAAAAGATTTGATTATCGCTTTAGCCTAGAGTATTCCCTTATTTCCCTTCTACTTACAAGAAAGAACACTTTCTGCTAGCTCGATTATCATGAAGTAGATACAAGAATACGCTTCCTGAAGAAGGCCACAGAGCACCATGGCCGAAAGCTTGGAGAATTTTATACACATGACACGCAGATCACCCGAGACCCCCTAATCAGTAAACATTGCCATGAAAACTTCAGATCATAGCTTTTTAATAATTTGTAACAGAGGTAGTAAAGAAAGTAATAAAACAAGTTGGGTTAACCATGCTTTGTTTGTCAGCCCAGCCGAGGTTATTGTTTGCCCTGAAGTGAAGGTACACGACCCTCCGCTATTCCTTGACCAGCACAACGCAATATGAACTCCATGTTATTGCACCAGATTAATATCTCTGGTATATGAACTCCGATCGTTTGGAAGCTGTCATTTTACTACATTCCTAACTACTACAGAGCATGCAATGTCGGTGAACCTCTCTCACGATAGTGTTTTGTTTTAACCTCAAATAACCAGCAGCTTATTAACAAGGTTAAAACTATACCGAATACACGCAATTTTACTTTGTCTAACAAGTACTGCGTACGTAAATAATAGGTAGAGAAAGTATTGTATTGCACCCGAAAATTCGATACCGAGATTTCATCGGAAATACATGTTTTGGGTCCCCTGAATCCAAAAAAAGCATTTTTGGAAAAAGGTCCATGTGTGTGTGTGTGTGTGTGTGTGTGTGGACAGCATAGCTCAAAAACGAAAAGACCGTTAAATACCAAACTTGATATTTAAGTTTGGTATCTTGCAAGGATCCGACGCGAAGATATTTAAGAAAATCCCCCACCCCCAATTACACTTTACATGGAACTTTTTTCGAACATTTTTATTTTCTTAAAAATGGCTCTTACGATTTTGATTAAAATATCTTATATTAAAGATATTTACCTGACAAAATGTGTATCTTGAATTTTCTGGGAATAGCCTCTGAAGACTACTTCATTCTGAATGAATTTTACTATTTTTGTATAACTGTATAAACCGTAAGAGATAGACAAAAACTTACCACATAAAAAAATGTAGAGCACATAAAACACACAAGTTATGTTATATACTTTTTTTTTCGTGGAGTTGATCGTTTTTGGTTTCAGTTTTAAAAAAACTTAACACTTCTCTCGTACAGGAATTTGTCAACTCCTGTCCGTAAAAACAAAGGAAAAACTTAGCAACAAGTTTTTTTTTTTTCTTTCTTTAGTTTCACGTCCTTTAACCTGGTTGGTCATACCGGACAATAAACAAAATTGATGAAATGATGCTCAAATGATCTCGGGGTCTATGGAGCTTAAAGTTACTCGACATTCGTCTTCTCAGGATAAGGGAAAACCCCGAAAAAACCCTTTCCGGGTAACTCACCCTAAGTGAGATTCGAACTCACGACCTGTTGAATGCGAAACACACACGCTACCACCACACTACCCGGGCGGGCCAACCAGCTTTTGACTATCACTTTAACCTATGGTACTCCCCTTATTTCGCTTCTACTTACAAGGAAGCAAGTAATAAGGCTATTTCTGCTATTTTTTTTCTCAATTACCATTAAGTAAATAAAAGCATTATACTTTTAACAATAATTTGAAGAAGAGATGTAGAGAAAGTCATGTGAATGGAACATATCAGATGTTTTTTATTTAGAAATATTTCCGTATATTTGTATGGGCAGCAAAGCTCAACAACGAAAAGCATGGCGCACTTACCTGAATATCTGTCATTTTGTGTGACACCACAGAAAAGATACATTTCATCAAGTTCCCAGCAGTATTGAAACGTGGCAATACCAGGGATCTCTGGCAGGATTTGAAGCAAAAAGCGATGTCCAAATGGCAGAATCGTTAACCACTAATAGGAACACGATGTGGTTTGTGTAATCTGCTTTTATCCGTGACGGCAAATCCTGTACACTGACCCCTGCACCACAGTAGGGCGTTAATGTCTATGTACCAGCTAAAACATTTCCTCTCGTTATAAATGCATGTAAACTCTTTTGGAACTATTGGTATAATTAAAAAAATCGCATGTGATCCATTCACATGACTTCTCTACATCTCTGTAACAAATTATTGCTAATAAGCTTATTCTTCTATCCACTTCATGCTAAACCATTACAGAAACGGTATTATTACTTACTTTTATTTGGTATGTAAATATCTTAAATATAAGAGATTTTAATCAAAATCGTTAGAGCCATTTTTGAGAAAATCAAAATTATCGAAATTTTTCCATGTAAAGGGTAGCTTGGGGTGGGGGGATTTTCTTGAAAATCTTGTGTTGCGCTCTTGGAAGATACCAAACTTGAATACTAAGTTTGGCATTTAATGGTCTTTTCGTGCTTGAGCTAAGCTGTCCACAAAGAGACACACACATACTCACACGGACCTCCTTCTAAAAATGCTTTTTTTTTTTTGGATTCAGGGGGACCCAAAACATGGTGAAATCTCGGTATCGAATTTTTGGGTGCAATACAACATCTTCTCTATACACTATGTACATGGTACGTGTAGGGAAAGTAAAATTCTGATGTGATCCATTCACATAACTTTCTCTAGCTGTTCCATATACAAACTATTCTCATAATAGTTATTTACGATACAAGTGTTTTATACTGCGATTGGGAAGCTTACATAAGCCTACGAACAACATAAGCAATTTTAATACGTTAGTCACACTGTTTCAGAGTGTTTCCAATATTTATAGACATATTGTAATTATAAATAAATTGTTTACCTATTTCACGAAGTTCATGCTTAGCGGTCTGCGATATTCAGTTGTTGCCTTGCTTAGCATCAGTGCTGACAACAGGACTTACTCGTACAGGACGAAGACATTCTATACAACGGAGGCAGTGTAGCAGTTGTAATTTTGCTCTCTCCGCTGCTTGCATAATTTCATATGGTTCAGCAGATTCCCTGCACATCCGCCATTTAATGGATCGATACAAGCTTTCAGAGTGATAGCCTACTTGAATGAGGCCGTGGACACATAAACCAAAGTTGGCTACATTGGAGTGTTATAATCACTCGGTCATGGCGCGGCCTATCTACTCCATGCTAATCGAGATAAACGTTAGCAGAAGTTGTCTTATTACTTAGCTCCTTGTAAGCAGACGGGATATAAGGGACTACACTAGGCTAAAGAGATAGTAAAATCTTTTAAAAGCTGATTGAAATTCGGTTCTCTGTCCATGGCCAGTAATAAAACAAAGAAACAGTACTGAAACATTCCCGTTTGAGACAACCTTATTAAATATTTTAAAATTGAACCAACAAGAAGGAATAACTCGGAAATGGTTAGCTCCAGAACAAAAGCTGATGTGTTGCATTCACATTACTTTCTCTTCGTCTCAGCAAGAAATTATTTATACAATCCTATTCTTCTATCTACTTCATGTTAATCAAGATAAACATTACCAGAAATTGCATTATTACTTAGTTCCTTACAAGTAGAAGAAAAACAAGCTGGGCTAAAGGGATAGTTTAATGTTTTAAGAGCTTCGCTATGCGATTGTCTTTGAAATTCCCTGACTTTGCTTGGCCCAGGAGTAAAACAAAAGAAACGCAGACGACTTCCTGTTCGAGAAAAGTACAAATATTTAAATACTGAAACCAATAACAAAGAATATCTCGGAAACGGCTATCTTTACAGACAATGTGTGTTGTTGTTTTTTTTAAGCAAGTTTTTGTTTATCACTCGGTTTACCAGTTATATAAAATTCATTCAAAATGAAGAGATCTTCTGAGACTATTCTCAGAAAATTCAAGATTCATTTTATTTACAATGTAAATATCTCTATTATACGGTATTTTAATGGATATCGCCATTTTCGAGGAAATCAAAATGTTCAAAAAATTCTCCATCCAAAGGGTAACTAAGGTGTAGAATTTTCTTGAAAATCTTCGTATCACACCCTTGAAGATACTGAACTTAAATAAAAAGTTTGGTTCTTAAGCAACTTTTCGTTTTTGAGTTATGCTGTTCACAGAGAAATATATACAGAGACCTTTCCCTAAAAATCCTTTATTTTTTCTATATATATATATATATATTCGGGCATAAAAATCCTTAGCATGGCTTCCTTCGGAAGGGAAGAAAATCCGTTGGTCCCATGTCGTAGATTTACGGCACGTAAAAGAACCTCAAGCCTGATAGAGAGGCCTCTAAGCAAAATTAAGCGGTCTTTCACGCCCAACTTAGAACGGGACGCACCAGTTAAAGAGCGTGCATAAATAACACTACATTTACATTGGGCCACGTAAACAAAGGAGCTTCAATCGCATAGCAAGCAGCTTTCAAAACATTTGACTATCGCTTTAGTCTATGAAACTCCCTTATTTCCCTTCTACTTACAAGAAAGCAAGTTATATGATCATTTCTGCTAATTTTTGCTTTCTCTACACGTACTATGTACATAGTGTATAGAGAAGGAATTGCACTCCACCCGAAAATTCGATACCGAGATTTCACCGGAAATATGTTTTAGGGTCCCCTGTATCCAAAACCAAAGCATTTTCAACATGTCCGTGTGTGTGTGTGTGTGTGTGTGTGTGTGTGTGTGTGTGTCCATGTGTCTGTGAACACGATAACTCAAAAACGAAAAGTCGATAAATTACCAAATTTGGTATTTAAGTTTAGTATAACCCTGGAATGCGACACGAAGATTGAGAAACCCCCCCACACCAAACTACCCTTTACATGGAACTTTTTTCGAAAATTTTGATTTTCTTAAAAATGACTAACGATTTGATTAAAATATTGTATATTAAAGATATTTATTTACCTAACAAATAAAATGCATATCTTCAATTTTCTGGGAATAGCCTCTGAAGACTACTTTATTCTGGATGAATTTTACGGAATTTTGTATAACTGCTACACCGTATGATGGACAAAAACTTACCACACAAAAATGTAGAGCACGTTAAAACACACAATTTATGTTATGAACATTTTTGTCGTGGAGTTGATCGTTTTTGAGTTATTCCTTGTTTTTGATTTCCCCTTTAAAAACTTGTACTTTTCTGATACAGGAATTTGTCAACTCCTGTCCATACAAACAAAGGAACTTCAGTCACATAGCAACCAGCTTTTGACTATCACTTTAACCTGTGGTACTCCCTTATTTCGCTTCTACTTACATGGAAGCAAGCAATAAGACTATTTTTGCAAGTTTTTTCTCGATTATCATTAAGTAAATAGAAGTATAAGCTTTTTAACAATAATTTGTTGCAGATATATAGAGAAAGTCATGTGAATGGAACACATCAGATTTTTTCTCTACTAGCAAGAAGTGAATAGAAGAACAAGCTTTTAACAATAATTTGTTGCAGAGATATAGAGAAAGTCATGTGAATTGAGCACATCAGATTTGTTTACATAGCAATTATAATGTCCATATTTTGCGTTCTCTAGTACGTATGTATAGTATAATAGCAGAAAGCAGCTACTGTATTCCACTCAGGATTTTGATATAGAAATTTCACCGGGAATACATATTTTGAGACCCCCTGAATAAAAAAAAAAAAAAAAAACAAATCTTCCTTGTGTAATACAATACCATCTCAACATGACGTTCATAGTATGTGTAGATAAAGTAAAACTCTGATGTGTTCTATTCACATGACTTTCTCTACATCTCTGCAACAAATTATTGTTGAAAAGCTTATGTTTCTATTTGCTTCATGCTAATCGAGAAAAAACTTGCAAAAATAGTCTTATTACTTGCTTCCATGTAAGTAGAAGCGAAATAAGGGAGTACCATAGGTTAAAGTGACAGTCAAAAGCTGGTTGCTATGTGAATGAAGTTCTGTTTGTATGGACAGGAGTTGACAAATTCCTGTATTAGAAAAGTACAAGCTCTTAAAGGTGAAATCTAAAACGAGGAATAACTCAAAAACGATCAACTCCACAACAAAAATGTATATAACATAAATTGTGTGTTTTAATGCGCTCTACATTTTTTGTGGAGTAAGTTTTTGTCCATCTCTTACGGTTTAGTTATTCAAAATTTAGTAAAATTCATCCAGAATAAACTACTCTTCAGAGGCTATTCCCAGAAAATTCAAGATATACATTTTATTTCTCAGGCAAATGTCTGTAATATACGATATTTTAATCAAAATCGTTAGCCATTTTTGAAAAAATCAAAATTTTCGAAAAAAAAGTTCCGTATAAAGGGTAGTTTGGGGTGGGGGGACTTTTCCCAAAATCTTCGTGTCGCATCACTGGAAGATACTAAACTTAAATACCAGGTTTGGTATTTTACGGACTTTTCGTTTTTGAGTTATCGTGTTCATAGACATAGACACACACACACACACACACACACACACACACACACACACAGGGACCTTTTTCTGAAAATGTTTTTTTTTGGATACAGATGACCCTAAAACATATATTTGCGGTGAAATCTCGGTAACGAATATACATAATGTTCATAGTAGGTGTAGAGAAAGTAAAAATGTGGTACAAATCAAGCATTCGTTCAACTTGCATGAGAAATGTGTGCTCTTCAATTAAAGAGATTGCCAAGGTCGGCCACGTGTCCAAACGAGGGCTGTATAGTTACAGAATTACATAAAACGTCGCATCAGGCATGCTTCTCGTGATGTTACAGTTTCGGGAATAAAGCCTTGCAGAGCCAGACAGACTGGCTACAGAACCATCCTATATTACATTATTTATATACAAGGACGCGGCTATTTCCTGGAACCAAAACATTTATTTTTTCCAGAAGACCTTCACCCCAACCTCCGTGGGTCAAATGCATTTTAGACTGCGTTATTTTGGGATACACTGCATTATTTTCATGTAACCATCGCACCAGGCTAAGAAACCATTGATTTTTGAATCTGTATTAAGGGGACACTAGAGTTTACTTTTCTGAAATGTTTTGCAGACATTACTGGCAAAAACAAAAACAAACAAAACAAAAAAGTGGTAGTAGTACGAGGGGCATTCAATAAGCCCTTAGAAAATCCAAGAAATTACACTCTAGCATCAAAAAGAATTGTATTTAGTAACCGTCGTCTCTTACTAGATGGCAGTTAAAGTTTCAGCTATATCCATCATGTGGTTTCGTTACCATAGGCGATTGTATCAACTATCTTGCACTTATTTAGAACCATGGAGAGAAAATGAGTTCCGTGATGAGATTAAACACTTCTATTTCAAAGGCTTAACACCGAAGGAGATAAAAGCCGAGTTGGATGAAGTTCATTGCACATCTGCTCCTGCGTTTGCAACAATTTACAATAGGATGAATGAATTTAAACGTGGCCGTCCATCCACAAATGATGCACATCGTTCCGGACGTTCAGTAGAAGTAACTTCCTCAAAGTCCAGGATATGGTTTTGAATGATCCACGAATCAAAGTTCGCGAAATAATAGAGGCCACAGCCATATCACAAGGTACAGTGTTAAATTTACACCAAAAACTGTCTGATAAAGGTCTCGGCAACATAGGTGCCGCGTTTGCTCTCAATGGAGAATAAACGCCATCGTGTGATCGATTCGGAAGCTGGTTTGGCAGTTTTCCGTCGCAATCCTGACGAGTTGCTGTGTCGATACAGAACTGTGAATGAAATATGGATACACTACAAAAACTCCAGAGACAAAAGTGGGTTTTTAAAGACGAACCGGCTCCGAAGAAGGCAAAGATGGTTAAATCTGCAGACAATGTGATGACCCGGTTTTTTGGGATGCACGCGGAATCATCGACATTCATTACTTGCAGAAAGAATGATAAATGAATATTATGCATCGTTACTGCGTCGTTTGAGCGGAGAAATCAACACCCTCATCTGACAAAGAAAAACATTCTCTTCCATCAAGACAATGCAAAGGTGCACACCTTCGCAGTTTTGATGGCGAAAATTGTAGAATTAAGGTTCGAATTACTACAACATGCACCGTATTCACCAGAGTTGTCCCAGTGACATTTTTATTTCCAAACTTGAAAATCGAGGCTTGCCGGAAAACGAAGAGGGCAAGTCCCAAACGGGTGTCTTTTTTGCGGACCTTTCGAAATCCTACTTTTTGGAAGGCTTAAAACAGTTGGAGAAACAACTGGGAAAAGTGTATCAAGCTAAAAGGAGATTTTGAAGAAAAAAAATCTACCAAAATAATTTGTTTTTCTATCTTTTTCTAAGAACTTATTGATTGCGCCTCGTATCTGTACTAAGTTTCAGAGAACATGTAACGTCATTCTGGACCTATTAATTTATACAAAATTTATTAGTAAAATACAACATGCATCTTGACAAGTTCCCGTATGAGAAAAGTTCAAGTATTTTAAAACTGAAATCAATAACAAGGAACATTTCCAAAACGGCCAACTACACGAAAAAAATGTATATGACAAACTGTGCATCTACAAGTTTTGTTAGTAACTTTTTGTCTATTCTCTTACGGTTAACCAGTTATGCAAAATTCAATAAAGTCACCCAAAATAAAGAGCTCTTCAGAGGCCATTCCCAGAAAATTCAGATATACATTTTATTTGCCAAGTAAATATCTTAAATATAAGAGATTTTAATCAAATTCGTTAGAGCCATTTCTGAGAAAATGGATTTTCTTGAAAACCTTCGTGCCGGATCCTAGGAAGATACTCAACAAAAATATTAAGTTTGGTATTTAAAGGTCTTTCCGACTTTGAGCTATGGTGTGTGTGTGATTGGATTCAGGGGACCCAAATCATATATTTCCGGTGAAACCTCGGTATTGAGTTTTTGGGTGCATTATAATACCTTCTCTATACACTATGTACATAGTACATGTAGAGAAAGTAAATATACTATTTTTTGTTGATTTTACAAACTTAAACCTTGTTTTATCAAAATCCAGTACATCCCATGAAAACACCCAGAGGTACCTTTAAAATAAAAACAAATGTTCTATGATATTTCAGACACACCCTCATATCATACTCTCTAATTCAGATTGTACAAAACCCAATTTTATTTATTTTATTAAGGGGAGCTTTTTTTTTTTACTTGTTCTATACATACTATGTACATAGTAGATAGTAGAGTCATTCCACTAACATTTTTGGTGTCCACATTTCACTGAAAATGTGTTTTAAGGTCTCCTGAATAATAAAAAAAAATAAAAAAAAAAAAAACATTCTTGGGAAAAAAAAAAAATATCTGTGATGTTTGGGTGTCTGTGAAAGGCACATCTCAATATTGAATAGTTTGTTAAACACAAAACTTGGAATTTAACTTCAACATCTTTCAAAGAAGATGTTCAGAAAAATCCCTAACCCCAAACTAGCATTTACTTGGCATTTTTTTCTAAAATTAGGATACTTTCATCACAAATAATATGTTTATCTTGAATTTTCTGAGAATAGCCTCTGAGGACCTCCTCAATCTAGACGACTTTTTCATAATCAGAAAGCCATAAGAGATAGACAATATCTTACTGCACAAAAATTGTAGCTTTTTTAAAATACACAATTTATGTTGGACATAAGTTTTTTGTGGAGTTAACCAATTCTTTGTTATTGGTTTCAATTTTTAAATTCTTATTACTTTCTCTAGTACATATGTACATACAATATACATAGTAGATATAAAAGGTATTGCATACCACCAAAAATTTGATACCAAGATTTCACCAGAAAATAGTCTTATTACTTGCTTTCTTGTAAGTAGAAGTAACATAAGGAAGTACCATAGGTTAAAGTGATAGTCAAATGTTTTAAGTTACATTTACCTGTTGGAATGAAAATCTATATTTTTGGTCCAACGTTTTTAAAACTTTTTTTGTGCTGTGTGATATGATAAAGTAGAAGGTTTTATATTATAAAAAATTAGAAATCTTTTTTTTTGTTTGAAAACTGTAAAATATTTTGAAATTGAAAATTTTACACATTTTTTGAAACACTGTAGCATCCATAAAAATACAGATGTATCAGAGTTCAACTCACCAATTTGTTTCTCTGTACACCTACAATGATGTGAACCTCAAATATTTCAAGTAAACCACCTGTTTGAAAAGTTTTGAATTAAATCACTACAAACATTTTCTATTCTGGGCTAAGGCCTTAGATGTAGGCTCACATCATTCCCTGCCTAATAAGCTTCAGAATGATATATGTAGCTTAATTTTAAGAGTACTATTTTGTGTTTTAAATTAGTAAAAATCTGATGTGTTCCATTCACATGACTTTCTCTATATCTCTGTAACAAATTGATGTTAAACAGCCTATGCTTATATTTACTTCACACTAAGCGAGAAAAAAATCAGCAGAAATAGTCTTATTACTTGCTTCCTTGTAAGTAGAAGCGAAAAAAGGGAGTACCATAGGTTAAAGTGATAGTCAAAAGCTGGTTGCTCTGTGACTGAAGTTCCTTTGTTTGTATGGATAGGAGTTGTTAAGTTCCTGTATGAGAAAAGTTAAAGATTTTTAAAGCTGAAACAAAAACAAGGAATATCTAAAAAAAAAACCTCAACTGCACGAAAAAAATGTATGTAAGATAAATTGTGTGTTTTAAGGTGCTCTACATTTTTTGTGTTGTAAGCTTTGTCCATCTCTTACGGTTTGGCAGTTATGCAAAATTCCGTAAAATTCATCCAGAATAAAGTAGTCTTCAGAGGCTATTCCGAGAAAATTGAAGATATACATTTTTATTTTATTTGTCACACATACAAAATTTTAATCAAAATCGTTAGAACCATTTTTGAAAAAAACAAAATTTTCGAAAAACGTTCCATGTAAAGGGTAGTTTGGAGTGGGGAAATTTTTCTCAAAATCTTTGTGTCGCATCCCTGGAAGATACTTAACTTAAATACCAACTTTGGTATTTTACTGACTTTTTGTTTTTGAGCTATTGAGTTCACAGACATACATACACACACACACACACACACACACACGGACCTTTTTCTGAAAATGCTTTTTTGGATACAGGGAACCCTAAAACATATATTTCCGGTGAAATCTCGGTATCACATTTTTTGGTGGAGTGCAATACATTCTCTAGTGAAATGAAATGTAACAATGATTCGCTCCTGCTAACCTGATGTTTGCAGCTAACATGCTCCTGGTGTGTATGTAAGACCCTCAAACTGTAATTTCTTATCCTCACTGAGCTTCTTTCTTCCTCAAAGATACCTCCTCTTCAGTTAGATAACTGTTCCACAGTCGCTGGCTATCAGCATTCAAAATACCTGATATAGTGTATTTTCCAGGATTTATTGCCAAATATTTTCAAGTTGTCCAGCTCCACTTTATTAGCACAGTTGAAGTGGCAAGTTTCAGTGTTTGTCTCTTTCGGGCATCTTTATTGTCCCATTGAAGCACTCATTCTGAATTTTCCCATGTTAGCATTTTGATAGCATTTCTTTGCTAGTTAGTCTCTCATAATAGGTTTCACAGCTCTTACTATTTCTAAGGGAAGCCCAGGTTTTTATTTTTTTGATTTATTTAAGGTCACTATATAACAACAAAGGTCATCAGCAACCACAATATTCTTACATATCAAGATAAATGTTTATACAAAATTTAATACGAATATATTACAACTGTGGTCATAAACTTAACTATTTGAACTTTTGTAACAGTAAAATATAGTACATGTAAATTGGTAAACAATTATAATAGGTAAACTCTGGTAATAACAATTAAATTACACTATATAAAGGGCAACATTTGTGAAATTTCCATTAACTTGATAACTTTTCTGCATTCTTCGGAGGTGTTAAAAATGGAATTAAGATCACTCTTGAGGTTTAAGTTCCTTCTGTCGTACAGTAAAGCAGGATGCTTTATAGGATGCAACTTTATTATTAGTCTTAGCTCGCTGAACATTGCAAATGTAATTTACAACTCAATGCCACGCCCACTTTTGCTCAGAATAGTGGTGCACAGTGGCACAAAATCCTAAATTAAACCCACTTCGGGTAAAATATATAATATAATCTATACATTTTTGAAAACTAGAGTGTCTGTGCCATCATTTGACACTAAAATCAAAAAATTGAACATTTTGACAAAAATTACCACTCCTAACAAGTAAATGTACCTTAAAGGTCATTGCTAAATGAAGCAATTGAGGTTTGGTACCCTCTGTACTGTCTCACTTTGATAGTTAAAATTGAAACCAATAATAAGGGATATCTTGAAAATACTACAAATACTACAAGAAACATTTGATGCGTTCCATTCACATGACTTTCTCAACATCTATACAATAAATTATTGTTAGAAAGCTTATGCTTCTATTTACTTCATGCTAATCTAGAAGGAATTAGCAGAAATACTCTTATTACTTGCTTCCTTGTAAGTAGAAGCAAAATAAGGGAGTATTATAGGTTAAATTGATAGTCAAAAGTTGGTTGCTATGTGACTGAAGCTCTTTTGTTTGTATTGACAGGAGTTGGCAAATTCCTGTATGACAAAAGTATACATTTTTTTAAAGCTGAAACAAATAACAAGGAATATCTAAAAAAACGATCCACTCCACAAAATAATTGTATATGACATAAATTGTGTGTTTTATCGTGATACATTTTTTGTGTGGTAAGTTTTTGCCTATCTCTTATGGTTTACCAGTTATGCAAAATTCAATAAAAATCATCCACAATAAAGAGGTCTTTAAAGGCTACTCCCAGAAAATTCAAGATGTACATTTTATTTGGCATGTGAATATATTACATATAAGAGATTTTAATCAAAATCGTTAATCATTTTTGGGAAAATCAACATTTTCGAAAAAAGTTCCATGTAAAGGGTAGTTTGGGGTGGGGGGATTTTCTTGAAAATCTTCATGTCGCATCCTTGAAAGATATCAAACTTAAATACCAAGTTTGGTATTTAACGGTCTTTTTGTTTTGGAGCTATGCTGCCCACATACACATACACACATGAACATTTTTCTAAAAATTTTTTGGATTCAAGTAGTCTCAAAACATATATTTCCGGTAAATTCTCAGTATCATATTTTTGGGTGCAATACAATACCTTCTCTATACTCTATGTACATAGTACATATAGAAAAAGTAACAATTTATGACAAATTATGTGTTTTAACAAGATCTATATTTTTTATGCACCAACTTTTTGTCTATTTCTTATGGTTTAACCGTTAAGCAAAATTCTGCAAAACTCACCCAGAATAAAGAGGTCTTCACACGCTATTCCTAGAAAATTCAAAATATACATTTCCATGTAACTATTTATAATATATGGTATTTTAATCTAAACTGTTAGAGCCATTTAGAGAAAAACAAAAATTTTAAAAAAAATTTCTACATAAAGGGTAGTTTGATGTGGGGGAATTTTCTTAAAAATGTTCATGTTGCATCCTTGAAAGATACTAAACAGACACAGACACACACATGGACCTTTTTCTAAAAATGCTTTTTTCGGATTCAGGGGACATCAAAACAAATATTTCAATTAAAGTCTCGACATCAAATTTATGTGTGGAATACAGTACCTTCTCTAGCTACTGTGTACATTATATGTACATATGTGCTAGAAAAAGTAAAAAGGCATTTTTAGAAAAAGGTCAGTGTGTGTGTATATATGTGTCTGGGGAGGGGGGGGCAGACAGCATAATTAAAAAACAACCATCAAAGACGCCTTTAAACACATTTAAGTTATGTATCTTCCAAGGATACAAAACTAAGATTTTCAAGAAAATCCCTCCACCCTAAACCTCTCTTTATATGGAAAAATTTTTCAAAATGTTGTTTTTCTCAAAAACTGGTAACAATTTTCTTGAAATACCATGTATTAAAGTATTTAGAAGTGAAATAAACTGTACAGCTTCAATTTTCTGGGAATAGCCCCTGAAAACCTTATCATTCTGAAAGACATTTGCATAACTGCTAACCTGTAAGAAATAAGACAAAAATTTGCTACCAAAAAATATAGATCTTGTTAAAGAACACAATTTATATCCTATACACTTTTGTTGCAGAGCTAACCATTTCCGAGATATTCCTTGTTTTAGTTTTAATTTTAAACTACTTAAACTTTTCTCTTTGTTTCCTCTCTCTTTTGTTTTACTCCTCATCATCCAGAGAGAACTGAACTTCAATTGTTCAGTTCAAATGAAATGTTAAATAACGGCACAAAACTCGGTTGTCTCCATTTTCAATCGCAGTTGACACATGGATCAATTCAGTCGGTTGTCGACAATGAACTGCACACTGTACATTGTTAAAATTTGTTATAAATCCTTTGAATAATCAAGCTTTCCAACCATGAGATTTTACTATTGCATTAGCCTTGTGTATTACATTATTTCCCTTCTACTTAGAAGGAAGCAAGTAATAAGGCAATGTCTACTAATACTTATGTTGATTAGAATGATTAGGTAAAATAATCTTTTATAAGAAAAGTTTGTAAAACAGGTACAGAAAGTAATGTAAATGGAACACATCAGACTTTTTAGTTAGCATTTTTTCTATTTTCTCAAGAACCACTTATCCTAATAATTTTACTACTCATTTCCAAGTTACATACAATATGGGAAGTATGCATTCTACCCAAAAATTTTACACCAAGATTTCACTGGAAAATATGTTTTGGGACTTCCTTGATCCTAAAATAGAATTTTTACAAAAAGGTCCCTGTGTGTCGGCCTATCAGTCAGTTTGTCTGTGAATCAGTCATTGTCAAAAATGAAATGTTGGTTAAATACCAAACTTGGTATTTAAGTTAAGCATCTTTCAAGGATGCCACACAAATATATTCAAGAAAATCCCCCCCATCTTAAACTATCTTTAAACTGCACATATTTCATAATTTCTTCTCATTTTCTTAAAATGCCTCTAACGATTTTGATTAAAATAGCATATATTTAATATGCTTTCATGACAAATGAAATGTGTAACTTGAATTTTCTGGGAATAGTTCTGAACTCATTATTCCAGATGATATTGCATAACTTGCAAAATACAAGAGAGACAAAATCTTGCTGCACAAAAAATGTAAACCTTGTTAAGCCCACAATTTGTGTTAGATACATTTTTTTATGGAGTTAACTATTTCTGAGATATTCCTTGTTATTGATTTAAATTTTGCAATTCTTGTATTTTTTTCGGTAATTCTTCCATAGGCGATGCAGATTTGAAATGGTTTAAAGCATTAATATGTTCAGATTTGAAATCTGCTAGTTTGTCAGGGTTTTGATTTCTTATTAACATCATTGGGGTTTTAACTTCACGGATCGCTGGGGTATACCCTGTTGTTGTTCTGCAGCCATGGCCTTGGGTCGCAACTGCTCCACTCCTCTAATTGTAAAAAACATCCCTCGACTATGCTTTGAGGCTTAGGACCCTGGGTCGCAACTGCTCCACTCCTCTAATTGTAAAAAACATCCCTCGACTATGCTTTGAGGCTTAGGACCCTCCTTCACCTTGGACTATGCTTTGCAGCTAAGGGCCCTTAAAGTTTAAAACAAATGAGTAACTAGAAAACAGCTCTAATAGCAGAATATCAAAAAGTACTAAATCTGATCACACATGAAAGTACTGCCCTTTTCTCAAAATAGGAAATCGTTATTTGATTTTTTCACCTGATCATGAATGGAGAATGGTATTTCAATCACATTCTATAGTGAACCATTCTTAAAATATTAACTATTATAAAATATTTAGTTTAGCATATTCCCTTATTTCTCTGCACGTAAATAGAAATATGAAATTAAACTATTTGTGCTATTGTTTATTTAGATAAGCAGGAAATTTATAGCAGATTATTAGGATACGATGGTTACACCACTTGGCATTACCTCATTACTTGAGTACTTTTGTTATTCTGTCATTAGAGCCACTTTGTAGTCACTTACTGGTCTGTTATAAACGTTTACGGCCCTATACCACAAATTGTAGCCCAAGGTGGAGGGCCCTAAGCTGCAAAGTGTAGCCAAGGGATCTGTAAAGCTAAAAGCCTAATGATCCCAAGAAGAAGTCAAAACTTTGGCAATATGGCAACTTTCACATCTGAACAACACTTTCAAACAGTAGAAGTCACTTCAACTACTTCTTAAGACTGTTGCATATGTGTCCATGCTGAAACCATCATATAGCTTCACCTATAAAAGAATAAGCTCTTGTAGGAATGTCTATTGCAGAAAAGGTAGAGAAAGTCATATAAATATAACACATCAAAAATGTTATAAGCCTAGCATTAAAATAACAGATGCCAGAATTTGTAGTGTTAAAAAAATCTGTGAAGAAATATATGTTCATTTAGGAAATTAAATCTATGTAATAAAGGAGTCAGTACACTCAAAAACCTTTGACTTAAATATATGTTCCAAATGTTCACAGCTTTATAGCATAAAGTTTCTCTAAATAGGCAATTATAGTTGAAACTCGCTTATACGCTATTCACTTCAACATTTTTCGCATATATACACTAAAATTTTAGGGACCACTCGTTCTCCATTAAAATTTTGCTCAATAATACATTTTGGTTATACGTTTTCTCTGTAATGCATCACTTTTTCTGATCCCCATACACAAAATGTACCCATTTATACGTTTTTAAAAAACCGTATGCTGGTATGCTTGCCTGGTTTGCGATTTTCATTGACGCTTATGATTTCATTGTTGTATCGTTCCAACAATCTATTAACCTTGGTTCCAACAGTCACTTCTCCGCTTTAAGTCGAGTACTCCTAGTGTGCTGTTTTCCTTGTTTATACTTTCATTGTCGTCATATCCTTCCAACAGTCGCGTATCTATTTTATGTGGAGTTTTGAGTTACAAACAGGAGATGAAACCTGTGTAAATATCAACCAGCAAGGAAGAAAACAAGAAAATCCTTAACTCTTAGTGAAAAATTAAAAATTCTGGATGAAGTCCATACCAGAAGAGAAAAACAGTTACGCGTTTTCTCATTTATACAGTATTTTAGTAGTATCCCTTGGAAAACGTATAAGTGAGGTTACTGTATATCCTGCATTTAACGTTGCAGGCATTGGGCTTACAACCTCCCCTAAATGACTTTAAATTACATGAAATTTAACTGTTTTAAGAATATCTCTCCCAAGTTTATTGTATCTGTGGCTTTAAATGTTCTCAAGTCAGTCTTGTTCTTTATCCTACATTATATATAGTGTGATTGAAAAATACTTATACAAAGTTTCAGGAGAGGTTCCTTACATTAAAACAACAAAAAATGTTATATAAACATGAGTCCCAAAACCCTTTGCTCTAGATTTATTGATATTCAAAAGGCTATGAATCAAAACACTTTAAAGTCACACTTTTTCTATTTTTAAAGTCATCAGCATGTTAGGAGGTGCTCCACACAAACATCACATGTAGCAAATGATCCAAATGTACCTCTCTTGCATCAAAGCATGGAATGTCAAATACTCCCAGTCGGTGTCATGTGATTTTGCAGGCTTACATGACACATAGATTAAGAGTTTCTGCATCTAGAATGTCTGCTGTATAAACCAACTGTTTAAGGTGCCCCAAAAGATAAAAATGCAAAAGATTGAGGTCAGAGGAATGTGAAGACCATGGAACTGGTCCTCCTCTACCTATCCATTTGTCATGCTAGATACCAGCCAGCGCATCTCAGACAATAAGACTAAAATGTGGTAGATCATGCATAAACCACATGTTTCTTATTTTCAGAGGCACATTTTCTAATAAGTCTGGGAAGTCCCTGTAGACAACACTTGTAAGGCATGCTGGGGGAATGTATTACACATCTAATAAATGTTTACACGTAGCCATGGCAACACAATGCCAACTCTGCAGGGTAAAATGGATCAAAGCCTTGTATGAATGAGTGCATAAATAAATTAAGTTATTATGGTGGACCTGGAAAGCCGTTGAAGCTCACTTCCATTAATAAATTAATAATGTGAAAACAAAGCATTTTAAAGCATATGTTTATATGAACCTATTTGCTTGTTTCAAATGTAAAAGTATATTGAATCATCCTGTATAAATGCATAAGCATGCACCAAGGTTCTAACCCACGGCTTCGGTAGGGAAGTAAAGCTGTTGCACCCATGTTGTAGATTTATGGGACGTAACAGAATCTCAAGCCTGATAGCAAATTTAAGCAGTCTTTCATGCCCAGTATAGAATGGGACTCTTGAGAACCACAGCAGTTAAAGAGCTTCCATAAATAAAATGCCATTTCATTTCATTTCAAGAAGGTAACATTGAAATGTTTCTACTGCATACTGCAATTGTGCTTTTCCAAAATTATTCATAGAGAAATCAATGCTGGTATTACAACTGCATACCCAGCTGTTTCACAGTTTCTCTAAAATAAGTGCATCTACAGTAGGTAGTTTGTCAAAACCCTTTATATCAACTAAGACAAACACTGTTTATTTAATCTGTCTTTTCCGCCCTGTGACACACTATTACTACTATATGGTGGTTACACTACTTGGCATTACTTCAATATGTGGGTAAAGCTATATGATGGTTGCAGCACACACACGGAACAGACGGACAAACTTACACGTACATACACACATAATGGTCTTCAGAAGTGTTTTAAGCATTTTAAGTGACTTCTACTGGGCATCCCATATTTTAAAGTGTGAAAACTTTAAGTTGTTCAGATTGCCGAAGTTTTGACTTCTTGGGATCATTAGCTCCACATATCACTTGGCTATGCCCTGCTATCAGCTACATTGCTCTACTTATAAAAAATATCCCTCAGCTACGCTTTGCGGCTTAGGGCCCCTCCATCTTGGGCTCTGCCGAGAATTATTTTTATAGGTAAAGGAGTGTGGCAGTTGCGGCCGAAGGCGTAATGACGACAGAGCGTAGCCGAGAGATCTCTAAAGCTAAAATCCCAATAATCCCAAAAAGAAGTCAAAACTTCTGCAATCTGGCGATTTTCACATCTGAACAACTTAATGTTTTCAATATTTTTAAATATGGATCGCCAGTAGAAGTCAAATTACTACTCAAGGCCGGTATGTGTATGCGCTGCAACCATCGTATAGCTTTACCGATATTATAAACATAACGGCATTTCATAGGTTAAACCTTTTCACCCCACGGTTATGAAAGCCCTTATAATACATCAAAATATGCAATATTATTATTTTATACTCCTGTGTGCGATATCTAAATGACCGTAACAGCAGACGTATACCTTTAATTTAATGTTTTGCATGCTGATTCTAAACCTGTTGCAATATTCAATAGCTAATTTAAAGAATACAAGATGCGGCATTCGTCTCATTTAACCGACAAAGTCTACAATAAAATTGTATATGAAAAGTACTTCTAAATAACATTCAAATGCTATATACATTAAGTAAACGTGCCCTTTACCTAAATGACGCTTTTTTGTGTAGAATATGAAGCTGGAGAACGCAGAATTTAGATAGTCTCTTGACGCTCCAAACTCCAGTCAAACACAATCCGCCATTACGGAAATGACAGATGACAACCCGAAGATCGGAAACCTAACCTATAAATGACAGCAAATCTCACGCCCCCTTTAACGGGACTTATGTCATCTCGAAAAGAGGAGTGACCCTGTGTAGTATTTCACTTCAAAACTATGTGCCGCATCCTGTGACCCTATATAGAGATTTTGATAACGCCCCTTTCAGAGCACATGGCCTTGAGATAGATTCTCATCTGGGCTACCCCTGACATCATTATGTTACAAACGTAATCGAACTAAACCTCTATTGTATTTCCTTCGTTGACATTTCATCCACCCGCTAAAAAAACATATGTAAGGCACCTAGAACTTTTTCTATTCCACTTTTCAACATCAATGAATATTTTAATGATAAATTTTGTGATCTTGGTTTGTAATTTATTATGACACGGTTAATGTACTGCTTTCAACAGACGTTGTCAATGCCTGTATAGTGCTTTTAGACAAAATGAAATGAAATGAAAATGAACCAAAGACTTGAAACTGATTAGATCTCTTTTCTAACTACATTTTCTCTTGAACAGAAATACCAGCCTGAAATATATTTTCTAGAATAATAGGTAACGTATCCTGAAGTGTTGAGAGTTTATGAATTTGCCCTTACTAATAATAATAATAATAATAATAATAATAATAATAATAATAATAATAATAATAATAATAATAATGATGATGATGATGATGACGACGACGACAATAATAATAATAATAATAATAATAATAACTATTGTCACAAAATTTTCCAATTATAAGACTGTACTATAAATGAATTCTTTTGATTATTATAATTATTCCATTTTTGCTAAAGTTTAAAAAAAATGTAGTTTTGTGATTTGTTCTATAATCTGACATATCCAATATTTCTGTTTTCTTTAAGAATGAATAAAATAAACTGATTGGTGAGAACTCATTGATCCCAGGGTGTGTCCAGCAATAGTATATTGGGGGGAGGGTGATTTTCAAAAGGCAAGGGTGGGGAAAATATATGTTCATTACATTATATTTTTACCGTTTATAAATTTATCACATTATACTGTGCTTAAATAGGACAAACACACCAATACAAATGCTATCACCATGAATAAGGAAGTACAAGAAGAAAGAAAGAAAAAAAGAAAGACATGATTTACTAGGGGCCATTGTCACATTGATGCAACAGATTGAGCCACAATTTTTATTTTCTCTAGCCCGTCATGTACAATGTACATAGTGAATAGACAAGTATTGTATTCAACTGAAAATTTTGATGTTGAGATTTCACCGGAAATATGTTTTGAGGTCCCCTAAGTGAGATAAAAAGGTCTGTGTATGTGTGTGGCATAGCTCAAAATCTGAAAAGGCCGCAAATTACCAAACTTGGTATTTAAGTTTAATATTTCCCAAGGATGCGACACAAAGATTCTCAAGAAAATCACCCCACCCCACACTACACTTTAAATGGAAAAATTTTTGAATATTTTGTTTTTCTCAAAAATGGCTCTAACAATTTTGATTAAAATACTGCACATTAAAGATATTTGCATCATAAATAAACGGTATATTTTGAATTTTCGGGGAATAGCCTCTAAAGACCTCTTATTCTGAATGAGTTTTGCAGAATTTTACATAATGGTTAAACTGTAAGAGATAGAAAAAAACTTACCTGACAAAAAATGTAGAACTACTTAAAACACAGAATTTATGTTATATACATTTATTTCCAGGAGTTGACCATTTTTGAGATATTCCTTGTTATTGATTTCAGTTTTAAAATACTTAAAACTTTACTCATACGGGAACATGTCAACTCCTGACTACATAAAGAAATGGATTTCAATTCCATAGCAACCGCATTTTAAAACATTTGACTGTCAGTTTAGCATAGTGTGGTCCTTTATTTCCCTTCTACTTATAAGAAACTAAGCAATAAGACCATTTCTGTCTTAGTGTTTATCTCGATTAGCATAAAGTAGATAGAACAATAAGCTTATTAACAACAATTTGTTACAGAGGTGTAGAGAACAACTGTGCAACAAATTATTGTTAAAAAGCTTATTGTTCTATTTACTTAATGCTAATTGTAAAAAATTAGCAGAAATAGTCTTATTACTTGCTTCCTTGTAAGTAGAAGTGAAATAAGGGAGTAGCATAGGTTAAAGTGATAGTCAAGAGCTGGTTGCTATGTGACTGAAGTTCCTTTAAATAAATGGCATGTTATTTATGGACGCTCTTTAACTGCTGTGGTTCTCAGCATCCCATTCTATATTGGGCATGAAAGACTGCTTAATTTTGCTCAGAGGCCTCTCTATCAGGCTTGAGGTTCTTTTACGTGCCATAAATCTACGACACGGGACCAACAACTTTACTTCCCTTCCAAAGGAAACCATGCTAAGGATTTTTACGCCCGAAAAAATCCATCATCCTCCGCCGGGTTTGAACCCGCGACCTTGGGTATACGAAGTCAGTATGGTAACCATTACACCACTGAGGGCAACGAAGTTCCTTTGTTTGTATGGAAAGGAGTTGACAAAGTCCTGTGTGAAAAAAGTATAATTTTTTAAAGCTGAAACTAAAAACAAGGAATATCTCAAAAACGATCAACTCAATGAAAAAAAATGCATGTAACATAAATTGTGTGTTTTAAAGTGCTCTACATTTTTTGTGCAGTAAGTTTTTTTCCATCTCTTACGGTTTAGCAGTTATGCAAAATTCTGTAAAATTTGTCCAGAATAAGGTAGTCTTCAGAGGCTATTCCCAGAAAATTCAAGATATATATTCTATTTGTCAGGTAAATATCTTTAATATATGATATTTTAAACAAAATCATTAGAGCCATTTTTGAGAAAATCAAAATTTTCAAAAAAAGTTCCATGTAAAGTGTAGTTTGGCAAAATCTTCGTGTCGCATCCCTGGAAGATACTAAACTTAAATACAAAGTTTGACATTTTACAAACTTTTCGTTTTTGAGTTATTTTGTTCACCGACACATGGTCACACACTCGGATCTTTTTCTGAAAATGCTTATTTTGGATACTGGGGACCATAAAACATATATTTCTGGTGAAATCTCGGTATTGAATTTTTGGGTGGGGTGCAATACCTTCTCTATACACTATGTACATAGTATGTGTAGAGAAAGTAAAAAGGGTAACCGGTCTAGAAAAATTATACGTGATACTTAAGTATTACAAACCCAACTCAAAAAAAAAATCTAAAAAAGGGTAATAACTAACATCCTGACAACAATTTTCTGCAGATTTCTCCTCTCTTTATGTTGCAGGTGGAAATAAAGTCTGGTTGCATCAGCATATGGTAACAAGCCATACATCTGCTTCAAACATCAATTTTTTGGAGAAAATAAGCAGAGAAATGAGAATACATTCCAAATCTTTCAGAGACATCCTGTTAAGTCACCTGATGTATAGACAATGGATTATTGTACATTTGGGTTACTGTAAAGGGCCCTCAGAAGCAGATGACCTTGAACTGTGGATGTTCTCTGCAAAGTCTACCAAGAAGAATGGATAATCACTGCTGGTGCAAGCGTAGTTTTTCATAATATACAGGGTATCTTTAGTTTGTTACCATAGAGAAGGTATTGTAGTCCACCTATAAATTTGATGTCGAGATTTCACTGAAAATATATGTCTGGTGTCTCCTGAGTCCAAAAACAAAAAACGTTTTTAGAAAAAGGTCCATGTGTGTGTGGTGTGTGTGCGAAAAGATTGTTACATCTAAACTTGGTATTTAGGTTTAGTATCTTTCAAGGATGCAACACAAAGATTTTCAAGAAAATCCCTCCACAACAAACTACCCTTTACATAGAAGAATGTTTGAAAAGTTTGATTTTCTCAAAACTGGCTCTAACAATTTTTATTAATATCCTGTATGTTAAAGCTATTTACATGACAAATAAACTGTATATCTTGAATTCTCTGGGAAAAGCCTCTGAAGACATCTTTTATTCTGAATGAATTTTGCATAACTGATAAAGCGTAAGAGAAAGGCATAAACTTACTGCACAAAAAATGTAAAGCTTGTTAAAACACACAATTTATGTTATATACATTTTTTTCCAGGAATTGACTTTTTTTAAGATGTTCCTTGTTATTGATTTCAGTTTTAAAATACTTTATACTTTTCTCATATGGGAACTTGTCAACACCTGTGCATGCAAAGAATCAGATTTTTATACCATAGCAACCACATTTTAAAGCATTTGACTGTTGGTTTAACCTAGTGTATCCCCTTATTTTCCTTCTGCCTATTAGGAATTAAGCAATAAAAGTATTTCTGTTAATTTTTATCTCGATTAGCATGAAATAGATGTAAGAATAAGCTTATTAACAATAATTTGTTACAGAGAGGTAGAGAAAGTCATGTGAATGGAGCACATCAGATTATTTAATGTGGGTGTCACCAACTCACCTCATTTTGTTCAGCAGCAAATAGGCTTGCTCTGTATTGCAGTGGCTAAACATGTGACAGCAGGAATTGTCAGTTTATAATGTTGGAAACAGAAAGCAATCCAACATGCAAGCCATCGACTCCTATGTAGAGCCAGTCAAGTCAGCTTTAAATCTTGCTCGTTTCTCGCTGCTGCTAAGCGTGCCTCCCGCAGCCAATAGATGCAGCAGAACATATAGCTGGCAGGAGAGAGCTTGACCAACAAGCTTACAACATTTTTTATTATTCACAAGACTCATAAATCTTGTTAATAGTAAGACTATGATGTAATGCATGGAAACTCGCATAATCAGTTCTGTACGTTATATTGTTTCATGTTTAAATCATTTAAGATTTAAATAGCCCACGTGGATAAGGATGATCTTTAAATCACCCGCCCTAGGGAAAGGGTTAAAAATGAAATATGGTGTCTCAGAATCTGCAGATATATGTTCATGGTCTTCACTTTTATTACAAATAAGTGTGTAAATATTTTGTTACTCTTAAGGCTTTATGTTGCAAGAAGTAATTCTATTTTTGATTGTATTCTGAACATGTTTATACATGGTATCTAACACAAAGTACAGGTATATCATTAATGATTAATATAGCTGATTCAAACCATTTACTTTCAATGCAATTAAAATTTAGTTGAGTCGATTTTGTAATACTACATCACTTACTTTTTTATATAAAAAAATATAAAAAAGTAAGTGATGTAGTGTTACAAAATCGACTCAACTAAATTTTAATTGTTATTCCGAAATAAAAAAGTAAGTGATGTAGTGTTACAAAATCGACTCAACTAAATTTTAATTGTTAAAACACATCACTGTCTCAAAGTCCACCATATATCAGGATACTTTCAATGCGCTTAAATATATGTACTGTTAAATGATGAGTGATCTTATGTTATTACTCAGGAGTGGATTTTTAGCTTTTTGTATCCTCTATTAGTCTTTTTAGATTTTTAAACAACTTTCCTAGTTTTTTTAAGCTTTTAAACAATATTCCTAGCCTTTTCTTTTAGGGTTTTAAACAAAATGTCCTACCTATTTAAGGAAGTTGACAACAAACACCTCTTATAACAAATACAGTTGTTTTACTTCTCGGAAGCATGCTATTAATATATGCTGTAATTTAAGGCAATTTATTACATAGTATACTCTGCTAAACATTTTTAATTAAAACATTCAGCATGTATTTTTAATATATAGTACTCACATAAAACAAACTTTGCATTTCAGCACTATTGCTGTACACAACCAGCTATTGTTTATTAATATATTCCTATAGGCAGAAAAAGATCTTTCAACATCGCTAAATGCCATTGGCACATACTTCATACAAGCAATGTCTACACCAGATAAAAATCATGATAAATTCTTTCCCTGGCTAACCTCACATGTACACTCAAAACAAAACTAATTAAATTGTTAATCATAAACTACAATTCAAATGAATTGAAGAAAAAGTTGTTGCATTTTCTCCTGAGAAACTTAAGTTTAGTGAGTTTTAGATCTAAATTTCCCATTTAGCTGTTTTTAGGTTGAATAAGATTCACAAATTAGAATCCAAAACATAAAAGAACTTTGAAACCTTCTAACGTACTTGCAAGGGAAAAAATATGTTAAAACCTAAAAATCTGGGCCCTAGTTACAACGTAACCAGTTTATACTATAGATCATATGCCAGCCTACTTTGCCTGTAGGTAGAGCACTAGTTGTGAGCACTAGTTCTTCATATACAAGATTCTTGTTGCCACACTCTCAAGAATTGGCGTAGCCTACGAGAAACGAGCAAAAGTGGCACAGGTTTTGACTGCCTCTTCTCCTATGTTTATGCCTGCCTAAGAGGAATCTTTCTCATTTACAGAAAGTGATCATCTGCATTAATACATATATGGCATCTTCTGAGTATATTTTCATTCAAATGCATTACTAGCTCAGCTTCCAAAATAGCATTCATTTCTGTCCTGATATTTTGTTTTAATTTTTCAAATGTGTGGGGATTAGTTTTGTATACCTTATTTTTCAAGTTACTCATAAATAAAAATTGAATACCTTAAGATCAGGGGACCGAGAAGGCCATAAACCCTTACTAATGATTATATCCTAAAAAATGCCTGCAATAAACTATAAGATGATTCATCAGCTGTATGTGTGGTGACAGAATCCTGCTGGAAATATTCAGGCCAACATTTGATGTCCATCAGCTGTTCAAAACATGGTGCCAGTATATTATTTCTGTATCTTTCTGCATTTATGGTACACTCATAAAAATAGGCCATATTATTACGTAACCATTTATTGCGCACCATAACCTGATTTTTTGATAATACAAGGGAGAGTCATGAACAAAATTAAGTTTGTCTGCAGCATAATTTCAGTTGTGTTGTGATGACTCATGACTATGTAAATGAAAGCATGCTTCGTAACTGAACAGTATTAATTGTGGATCGATTGTTCCATCATTAACATTTCTCAAAATCCAATTTCAGAAATTTACCCAACTCTGGTGATCAAGTGGTAGCAATTCCTGGACAACAGTAACCTTGTATGTTTGGGTTTTAAAAGTTTTGTTGTTTTCGAAACGTCAATTTCTTGTGCAAGGTGCCTAAGAGATGAGGTGAGCTTTCTTACCTTGCTCCGATTTTGTTCTAATTCCTGCTCTATAAGCACATGACTGTTTACCTTTCTTTTCCTATCAAAAATTGATCCTGTCTCCCTGAATTTATTTACAAACAAATGAATGGCCTCTCTACCTGGAACACGCATGCCAGGAAACTTATTTTCAAATTGACTTACAATTTACCTACAAGATGATATAAGCATATATGTATTGTACATAAACACTGCATTTTGAAAGCACTTCAAGCAAAACTAAACACTTCTAAACATCCCTAAAGTTATTCATGTAAACTGGACTAGAACAGAAGTAAGAGCGCCTTCCTGGGTAGTGTGGTGGTAGCGTGTCTGCCTCACATTCAAAAGGTCATGAGTTCAAATCTCACATAGGGTGAGTTACCCAGATAAGTTTTTTTTTTGGGGGGGGGGGTTTCCCTTATCCTGAGAAGACGAATGTCGAGTAACTTTAAGCTGCATGGACCCTGAGAGGGAAATGCAGTGAAGGTGACATGCAGCCAGTTTTATAACAAACATACTATACTTTAGATAAATTAGCTTATGAACAGTGGATATGTTGGATAGGTAGAGAGGTCTGAAAAATTCAATGCCATAGCTGGGATTTGAACCATGGATCTCCTGGTCTCTAGTCAGTTGCTAAAACTACTGAGTTACCATGGCAACATACCAGCATGGCATTAAATTCCTCGACTGACACATGTTTCCTTGTAAACCACAAGGTGATCTCAAATGTTTTGAGATGACTTACCTTAATGATGACTTATGTCATAAGTACTTTAGGTCCCAGGCTTCATAGTTTAATCAACTATCAGTTCAATTAATGAGGCATTTAATGCTGTTTCTGCATGTCGCCATGGTAGCTCAGTGATTAACTCAACCGGCTAGAGACCAGGAGAACCAGCTTCAAATACCGGCTATGGCATTGAAGTTTTCAGTCTGATTCTATCTATCCAACTTCTGTCCTATAAATGGCTTGTGTGAAAAAAACAATCAATTACATCAGTGGATATGTATTTTAAACTTGAATGTTGATTGGTTAGTATGTAATGTTAAACGCTTGATAATGAAATCATTTGTTTTCTTGCACTCCAATATTTTGGGAGGTTGTAATCTTCTGTAAAAATCGGACAGTATAGAAGATAATTTTATTGTGATCCATTTCTTCATTTAAGTTACAGAAAAGGCATATAGGAGTCTCTACTATGCCAAACCTGTATAAGTATTTTTGTATTAAACAAATTGTAACCATTAAATAGTGGGTACCATGTATTGGCAGTTAGGGCGCCTAAGTATTTATAGGCCTTGAATTTTCTAATACTAATACTGTCAAGAGTCGAAGAAAATAGGAGTTCAGTCAATAGAGACTGGGTAGAAAAGTTTAAAGAGGGAACTGGTATAAGAAGAGGAAGAAATACCAATTTGGTCAGTAATTCACCAAGCTGACCAGTGCTTATTGGTGAGCAGCCCTTTCCTTTAGTTCACCACATGGTTTTCTTCAGATCGGTTCCTATAAGTCTTCAAATTTAAAATTCTCCTTCTTTAATAACAAAATTATCATGTGCCTACTCACATGTGAAGGTGAAGGATTGGACATTAGGCTTTTGTCCAGGTCGGTTTCTTTAAGCCTTCAATCAATCATTAAATATTAATAATAATAATAAATAAATTATTAGAAGGAATTAAAGGGTCTCCTCCCTGTTATTAATAAAAATCTTTCTGCAACTCAAATGTTGTATACCACCACTGCATTGAACAAATTATCTGTTCCTGCTTGCTGAGGAGTTGAAGGTTGTGCACAGTAAGTGATTAAGCAAGAGCAAAGTTACTCTATCTACTTTAGTCAAAGAGCAACCAGTTGGTGATACCTGGTCCATTTGGGAAAACAAACACATAAAACTCAACTTGCTTCCGTATTTTATTTACCCTTCTGACAAAAACATGTTTTACATTTGTGGATGTAAATGAAGGATATTGTTCTCTATGTTACAAGGTAAAGATGGTTACACTATAATCCTAAGCTGCTTCATACCATAAAAATACATATTAAAATTATGATAAAGCAAAAAGCTGACTTTACTCATACACATATGCTATCACAAAAAGAGGGGCACTTGTAATTCTAACCTACACAAGAATATGTCCTTATGAGCTGTTTTACATAGGCACTTAGTGAAGTCACTCACACATTATATACAACAATGTACAGGTAAATGCCCCATGTTTCATTTGAGGCACAGAGTTCTGCTAGAATCAGAATAGAATATATATTAATAGCATTATCAAAGGAAGCCACTCGAGAAATTTCCCTCCTTATGCAACAATTATAAAACATTCATTTATAAACATGAAGGTTATTGTTAGTATCACTCTCAGTGTGTAAAATATACAGATAAACACACACAACTGCATGCGTTGCAACATTTAACATCAATAAATGCTTACGTAGTTTTTATCTGATATATATATTTCTGTTTTGATATATAATTATCCTTTATTGTAATAAATATTATAGAATAAAAGTAAAGGTTCTGCAAAAAGTTATAAAAACAACATTTACACCAACCAAATGAAATTAATGCTGATTTATTAATTCACCATTCATTAGAAATTTAAAACATTACATCATTATTCTGAATAAGTGAACTAAAGAAAATTTCTGTATGTTAATTATTGAAATCAGTACCACTTATAAACATATGATCATCTGTACCTCTTCGTAGCACCAGGTATGTTATTGAAATGTAATAATTTTCAGATAAATTTGAAAGAGAATAATATATATGTAATTCGGGATTTACATTCATTCCATTTGTATTTATAACCTCATAAATGCAGACTTCACAAGTCTTGATATGTTGAATAACCAACATATGAAAACAAAATCACACTTGTAGTTTTCTTGCTCACAACAAACAAACGCTGAAGAGCAAATCAAATGCTCAGGAACTTGCTTAATTAACAGAGCAATGTCATCTCATAAAAATATAGGTATACACAACAATGTGTGTATTGTTGGGTATAATGTTGTCAGCTCAGAGAGCAACAATATTTAACTGTGACCAACATTTGCAAATATAACCAGGTAGATGTTACAACTGAAAATAATGCACTAGACTTTCAGAGACTTGCCATGTTGTCTCTTTATGCTACTTGTCCTAACCTTTCATATTTTGTACCTACAAACCTCCAAATTTGAAGTTAACAACTTTGCCAACATACCTTTGTAAATTTTAAAATACAAATACAAAAGTAACTTTCCTAATATGTAGAGTTATCACTATCTATGATCAATACTGATACAAATTGTTAAAAAATAGTTTATTTATTGTGTTTAGGAGAAACATTTTTAAAATTTAATAGGATTTATTTACAATGTATATTTCAGCCGATAAGACTACCTTCAGAAAAGACAAGGTATAAATTTTTGTCAAAGATACATAGTTTTACCGTAAGTCCATGCTATAAAACAATTCCTAAACAATCAACAATCTGTAAATTTAGTTTAGAACAATGATTATCTGGATAATAATATGCACACTGATTTGGGTAATGACAGAATATTTGCAAAAGCGTCATATTGGCTATTCAATTTTGCAGACATACCTACTCTATACTATTAAAATTGGTATGGTTCACACATCATAAAGCAAAAGTCTCCTTCAGTATTGTTACAGTTTTGCCGTGGAAGCACATGCCCAATAATGTACTGCTAACAAGTATCATTATAGGTTGTGTTGTGTCCTCAAACAGTTTGTACTGTAAGTGTAATCAATGTAAAAATTTCAATCTATGTTTTAATCTGTCGTATAAGACAACCCCAATATATATTTAACACTGTTTTAAATATTCTGTATCAAATAAAAAGAAAAGAAACATTTAATAAAGGTACTACTGTAGTAAAGGTGGCACAATGGCCAAGTGGTTAGACTGCTCGCCCCCCACCTAGGCGGCCCAGGTTCGATCCCAAGTGCCCACATGTGGGATTTGTGGTGGAAGAAGCAGTGTCTGGACAAGTTTTCTTTGGGTCCTCCAGTTTCCCCCACCACTCATTCCACCAACTGACCCATCATCACCTTTCCTATCATCCATTTTACTTGCATTTCATATCATCCACTTCCGCACACTCTACCTGGCTACATGCCAGGTCCTCCATTCTGTGGTTTTGTACCAATGGCTCCCTGACTGGCTTCTGACCCCTAAGCATCTGCTTGTGAGTCCTAGGGGAGTGCCAGTCCTAAATACGGGGAGAGTAAATCAATTATGAAACCACTGTACCATAAATCAAATCACAGCTGTGGTTCATATTGGCAACTGAGCCTTTTTCATGCTAGATGCAGCCTTTTGTCCAAATTTCAAGAAAATGTCCTTTAAAATATTCTAACTCTTAAGCTTTTCCACTGACAACTTTCTACATGAAACTTGTGTTCTGTTCCTGTTCCAATTAATATGTAACAAGTCCAGCAACATTTTATATTCTATACTGTTCCTGAATTGTTCCATACTTGTGTTCTTGGTGTTGCTTGCTCCCACTGGGCGAGATATAACTTAACCAAGTTCCAGAACTTATGGTTGGCAACTCAATCCTGCTGTACACTGCTTACAATTACTGTTATTAAAATGGAGTGATCTCTGACCTGAACAAAAATATTGGAACAGCAAACATGCTTGTGACATTCCAGCAGTGGAATAAAGGGATCTTCTCAAATCTCAGTTCCACTAAAACAGTTCAAGATACAAAAATGTAAAGTACCTATCAGAAATAGGAAAAAGTGTCTTTTATAGTTTCTTCCTTCCTTTGTTATATTAATCAGGTTGAATAGTTTCATCTCCTTTCTGATGTTTTCATTCTTTTCTTTTCAAGAAGTTGTTCTTCATAGGAATAAAATTTCTACTGCTTCTAATCTATATACAATTCAATTTGTAACCTAAAAGTTAAAATACAATGCAATAAAATTTAAAATTTTGTCATATCCAGGTGTAAATCTGAAACACTGTACCTAGATTTCAACATGAAGGATATCAATACACAATTTGATGCAATCTAAAAGCAGTTTTTCTACCTGTATCAACACCTTGATTACATTTATAATTGCACTTGCTTCTACACAACTGTACATATACACAGATTGTACAGCTGAACTCATATTGCCAACATCTGATGGCTAAAATTAAGGAATACGCTCCCTATCGTGGAACCAGCCGAAATCACTATATCCATCACGCATTTGTAGTATTTTATTTAAAATGTGGTCAGTACAAAATAAATAATAATTATTCAGTAATATATTTCATATTTTAATGTGTTCATAGCCACAACTTTTGACACTCTATTTTTCAACCATAATGAACATAATACAAAAATGATGCATGTCCAACCCAAGAGTTCATCGCAACATTGCTTCTCCTATCCCTGTCTCTCCACATGTTGCCAACATTCACAACCTGAACATAGTGGAAGAATTCACATAGCATAGCCGAGGGTAGAGACTGCTAAACCATAAAGCGGATTGAGGGCATAGCCAAGGGATTTGTAAACGTAAACTACGGCACAGCATTTGTGAAGTCTAAACACTCACCCAAATTACCACAAATAGTGACATTTTATAGGTTGGCAACATTCATTTATCTTTATTTTTGATGCCCTTAGCATAAAATGCACTTAATAATGCCATTTGTTTGCCAATATAAGTGAGGTCGCAAAGAAGGGCAGATGGGTGGGGAATATGACTGGTGAAGCAACATCATCTGCTTTATATATTCCTTACTCCTTCGGGATTATGCTGGATATAAGAATTACCAGAATCTGTAAGTATTTAGCAAGTAAACCAACTATTTCAGGGTTCAGGAGTGAAACCAAATTAAGAACATAACTTAAATATTTTTGTAGGATATTAAATAGGTGCCATTGGTAATGGCATTTTGAAAGCTGATATCTAGGGCACATTGCTGTCTAAAAATCACAAAAAATGCAGTTAATCTCAGTTACACATCCTGATTATGTAACAAAGTGGTTAATTAATTGAGAAGGCATTTTTTTTCACCAGATGGTAGTTATATAAATTAGATTGCCAATACCATTTCTGAATTCCTTTGTGCAGGAGTATGATACTGCATGAATTGAGATAAATAAGTTACTGATACACATGCAGTGAACGATGTTATACAATGACTGTCTCGTTATCTTTGCAATAGAATTGGATAACTATTTACTGTCTCTCTGTTACTTCTGTAACTGTTACAGTTACGTTTCCATGGCAATTCAAAATTCAATGTGAGTCCACTTATTGTGTTGAATACTACATGGAAACGTGGATTCAAATCATATTGAATCTTGGATCTGGTCCTTTTAGAAAGTGGGATCAGTATGAGATCGGATCAAAATATGTTGTATTGAAATATATTTGTATTCAAATTGTTTTGAATACGGTAAAGAAACTCTATACTCATTGCATGTGGTGGTCATATGTTAATGCTTTTTATTTATTGCTCTGTGGTAGATTATAAGAGAATCGCTTTTATGACTTCTATAATTATCAATGTGTTCTCAAATATAATTGCTTAACTTAAACACCTGCTATAATAGACAGATAACAGATAATATGTTTAACAGGTTCACCAATGCAATTCCAAGTTGACCAACATAAAATGCTAAATAAATTTATTTTTGCAGCTTGCATATTCAAAATGATCTCAATTCATATTGAATTTAACATATTATACATGGATCTTATTGAGATGGAATGGACTTAAATTGATTTCAATTTCCAATGGAAATGTGATAATGGTAGGTCTGCTCTGCTTCAACACACAACACTAAACAACTTTAAAACTGTTGAGTCATATGTATAGTTGGAATTCCCATCAACATGTTGTCTCCAATGCATAACAAGTGAGGCAACGTGTAAATAAATTGCATTTGTTAATATCAATAATTACATGGATTCTGATTAGCAGAATTTGGTTTTTGTGGTCAAAATGTGGAAGAGGTGCAAGAACAAAAGACAGGTATGGTTGAGCCTTTTTAAAAGTAATAGGAGCAATATAAATACCTCCTTGTCTGAACTGAAAGTTTTCTAAGAATAGGATTTTAATTTATTATGACTATAATTTCAGCACACTGCAAAATTTACTTTTAATAATATGAGATTGAAAAAGCAGACTACTTCCCACACACACTGCCATCTGTAACTCTGAAATAACAAATAACAGAATTGTGTGAGGTTATGTTTTAAAGGCTGGTTCACAACAATCAGTAAAGGTAACTAGAACAAGAACGACAAAGTTGAAATACATGTAGAATGTTCAGAACTAAAAGCTTTCCCAGGAAGCCTTGGCCATGCTTCAACATTCTTGTTCCCTGGCATGGCATATTAGATGCATAATGTAGAGATTATTCTAGGGGATTGTGAAATTAAAAGCTGCTAGGGCTCACTCTAGTTGCAATTCTTTTGAATTGTGATGTTGAGTAACCCACATTATGTTGCATGAATTGGAGACATTAAAAAATATCATTGGTCAGATAAAAACAACTGAAGACTTAATGTGTAAAATTGACCAGGAAAGGGAGAAGAAGAAATGTTCCTGTTCCTGTTACTGGGCTGTTGTAAACTAAAATCTTGTGTGCTGAATGGCTTCCCATTCTCATTTTCATTTTGGTTACCACTTTTGGATTATTACTAGCTTTAGTAATTATTTTGGGTTATGTGGCACACTACAATCTGTAACAGAAATTTATATTTTCAAATAAATATATTACAAAACATTGCAGAATTGTGTGAGGTTAGGCTTTAATAGTTATTTCAGATTATATGGCAAATGATTTAGCCATATTTCGTCATTATGTGAAAAAACTGAAATGGAGATTTATTTATGGGCGCTCTTTAACCTCCGTGGTTCTCAGCATCCCATTCTATACTGGGCGTGAAAAACTGATTAATTTTGCTAAGAGACCTCTTTATTAGTTCTTTTACATACTGCAAATCTACGACACAGGACCAATGGCTTTACTTCCCTTTCGAAGGAAGCCATGCTAAGGATTTTTACGCCCGAAAAAATCCACCATCCTCTGCCTCTGTTTGAACCTGTGACCTTGGGTATATGAAGCTAGTATGGTAACCATTACACCATGGAGAGTGTCTCACTATAAAAAGGGGCCCCCCCATTTGCTATCCATGTGCTTAATTCCAGTTGGAACAGCAATAATTATAATAACTCCTGCAAAATAAGCTCACTTGTTTACAATAATGGATTACAATAAATTTTATTTATTATGAATTGTTATACTGATGTATAATTTTTATTTATTTTTTTATTGTTTCATTTATATAGCCCCCTTTAACATCTAAAGTCATATCAGGGACTTTGCATTAGAAACAGTTCGTTGTTTGTTGGTTCTTTATGTTGGGTTTAAATTGTTATTTTCCTCAAACACACACACTTCAAGACTCTGTGGGGGATAGGGAATAATTCTTGAAGATATAATTTGAAGTTGGATTTAATTGTAATTTTTTAAAGATTGTTAAATAATTGTATATTAAGTATTGATTTTCTGCCTTATTTACCTATTCCATTGTGGAAGCTATTAATAAAATGTAGTACAAACTTCATAATTATATCACTTAAAATGCTGCTAGATTTGGTTTTCATAGGTTGCCTGCCCGACATTATGCAGCTCTGAACGCAAAGGACATTACCCATTTGTTAACTTTTGACATGTTGAGCTCAACACGTTGAATCAACATATTTTGTTGATTGTTGAGGCAGTGAAGACCCAGCTTAACATTATTTTCTGTATATCCCTACATATATTCTCCTTCCACCTAGAGCTAGATAACTGGCATGTCTCTCAAAGTCTAGTGATACTTGTAGATATTTCAATTGTTTCACAACTACATTGAAAGCTATCACATCACCAAACCTCTCTTTGGAGGACAGTTTACTTTATTGTCATTGTACCAATAAGTACGACTTCCGTAGGTATTTATAATAAATACAAAATAAGCAATATTGGCGTCTATCAAAGAATATTCTTGCTTTGTGCTATTCTCATGTTCCAGATAGTATACATAACAACACTGTATATCCTCTCAGATTTTATCACAATATGTTGGTCCTCTTGTCCACGACCTCTACCATCTCCACCATTTTAACAGTCTATTTGGCTTCTTCTTTACACTGCTGCCACCTGTACACACACAAATAACCCTCATCAACAAGTAAAATCATGTAGAGCAATAGATATGACACAAAACTATATATTATATATTTATTTAGAGTTTCTGAGAACTATTCATACAACAAAGTAAAGAGACTGAATTGGTTCATCTTTAGGCATGTAAGCATACAAGTGCAGTGCAGTTGTTCTATGGTGAGGCCACAAACCTCCTATGTTCTATACTCCGTGACTTCTGTATTTTTGTGTTGCACGATTAGCGATGAAAAACATTCTAGATCTTTGCAGATTGGGGTAAACAGACAGTAGCTGAACATGCCCTCCAAAAGGGCCACAGTATTTGTTTTACACCAATACACACCGTGCACGCTACTCTGGTGATAAGTTTAGTTACTAAAAAGAGGATAACAGAGACAGTGGAGTAAGAATATTAGTGTGTGCTAAGATGTCAAGTATCGAACCTCCTGCAAATGTAAACACTACAAGAAGGGGGAAATGGAACAATAACTGCTGTGTTGTAGCATGTAATAATACCTACAAGAATACTTCACCAGCTATTGCCTTTGATTCTTTTTCCACACGGAAAACTGAAGTGCAAACAAAAAATCTATGGATTCAAGCTATACATCGAAAGAAGTGAGTACACTAATTTCATATTGTACCTCAAAGCAGTAACATATACTTAAAAATTAACTGCAGCATGGATAATGTTGTTTAGAAACTAATGCTAATGTTTTTAAGTTAATAAATAGAAACTCTAAATACTGTGAGTATTAGATTAAACGACACATTATGGAAATACTCTGTCGATTATTATTATTGTTATTTTTAGTTTTATTTTTATTATTAATATTTATGTATGTATAACTATTCATACTTTATATTTTATTTTCAGTCCTGAGGGATCATCATGAGAACCAAAGCCTGCAACAAACATTTGCAGCATTCACTTCATCGGAAATGAAAGGTTCAGAACATCGCCACAGTTCAGCATATGTTCTCAGTATATTTCCAGATGTGTACTAAAATATTTTGACCTTTTGAAACAGCATTTTCAGTCAAATGTATGCACTTTATAGGCAGAAAACCACAAATAATATCTACATCACACATGGCCTCTGCTTCTAACTATCCTCCTAATAAGTACAAAGCATAACATGGAGTGGCGCCACCAGTGTGATTTTCAGATCTGTGTATGGTGCCTATATTACACTATCACATTTGTGTGTCGTAGAATGTGATAAAACCTTGGATTGTATAATGTGATCAAGGATGCTATATTACACTGTAAAATGTTTTATCATATTTGATTGATCACATTTATGTGACACAGCAATATAGGCCTTAGAAACATGGAGCTTATCAGTTCCTTGGAGAAATTTTACTGTGAGGCAATAGAGATATAGAAACATAAAGGAAATTTTAACCGTAAAGAAGAGATGGACAAGTTACATAAAACATATATACCACAATTAGAACACTTACAAATAGTCAAACAACCCAAACAAACCAATGTAGCTGGAAATAAGGCTATTGGATATCCACCAGCCAATAAGTGACAAGGAGGGGGTACTTCTCACATATAGGGTCAGTATTATAAGGTAACCCCTGACCTGGCCTCTCTTCACTGTGCAAGATATCTGAGAGTTGCCAGGAAAGTGGTGCTGGCAAAGGTGGACTAGAGTCAAGACCTTAAACAAATGCTGAAAATGTTGACCCTCTGTTCCTAAGCATGCAGTATATCCAGTAAAAATGTTCCTGCTCACTCACCTGAGCTCAGCAGCAGAAATCCCTGTGTAATCTACAGAAACTTAGTGATATGATTGTGTAAGAAATCACAAGGAGTCCCACTGCTAAGCTTAGACGAGTGAGTGAGAATATTTTTCAAAAATATGTTGCCATATGTATGAAGCTATGTATTTTAGTGTGCCTTTGTGTGCATATGAATGGAAATTTAATCCAAAAATGCCAGGAATATCTGCATACAGATAGTCACCACTTATAACAAGGTTAACACATTGAAGCCCAAGCCCGAGTATAGCTCGGCCCGTGCAAAATGTTCATGAGGCATAGCTCAGGCAGGTATTTTTAATGCTTTTAAATCATTCCACGACCGTAACTTGGTCTTGGGCTATGCGGCAAAGAACATGCATCAATTATCGTTTACTCGTCTGATTTGTGCTACCATCTGTCCTCGCTTTAGTCAACTATTAGGAAATTTAGGAGAGTTAGTAATATTGGCTGTTCTTGGGTAGTCGCGCCATTTTCTTTGAAGGTGGTATTCTGTTAGTTATGTTTTGTGTTCTTAAATGCTAAAATGCTGCATTTTCCTCGATTTCTGTGAACTGAAGCTGAAATTAGGATACAAATGAAGCTCTGGAAAATTCTAATTTTGAGGGAAATATTTTTGAGCTTTCAATAAATGGAGTGTAAGCTGCTTTACGCAGATTTTTTCTAACTCATATTGATACTTGTAAATTTAAAATAAAATATTAATATGGAAGTTATGACTATTTTCTTACTCGTTGAGAAATCCTTGAATACCATACTTTTAGATTGTACCAATACTTTTCGGCAGATTTGATTGATATACAGTAAATAATAACTCAAAGTAGGCGTAAAAATCCTGGGTTTCTTGGCCCTTCAACTAAAGAAATGCCTGGGCTTCAATGTGTTAATACTCATTATAGTGCTTGTTGCAATCACTCATTAGTAAGTGATGCAGAACAGAAAACCCCCAGTATAATTAACAGGCATTATATATAAAATAGAGTATTATGTTCACAGCTTTTCTTGGGTGATAGTTTTACAGGGAAGCAAGGGACAGAGGAAAGAAGATCTTGCAGGTGCCTTTTTTTTTACAGTGTTGTCAACCAAAGAAAATTTCTTTCTTTGAGGCCCTAAGCATTATGGTGAGTAGGTTATCTAATTTACAGTGAACTAGCTGTGTATTGCCATGTCGGGGGCAGTTGTCCTCTAATGATTGTGAGACAGTAACTGGTCAGTCCAGTTGAACAAGACCCTGTTCACATGGGGAACCACTTGTACGGCAGAAGACATAAAGAAATGGCCGGGTGTGTAGCGCCTGTTGTGTCCCTTGAGGAATTAGTTCCACGTGTAATGATCTTTGCTGGAAGTTTATTGCTGAGTCATGTGAAGTTCTAGTAGAGGAGTTAGGGAAAAGTGGGAGTGGACCAAAAAAGTCTGAGAGGTGCAATGAAAAATTATTGTATAACCATGCAATTTTATTTCATTACCTTTACCTTGTATTATAATATAAACAATGAACGATGATCAAATGTTTATGAATATAATAATCTTGTTTTCTTAATGAAAGAAAACAAATGAGTTATTAATATATTGTCTCCTGTCTTTTGTTTTATGTATGTTTGAAAAAGTTTACTTAGAGACATAGAAGAATAAAAGAGAAGGAATGTATATCTGTGTGATATCTTTGAACACTTCAACGGTACATATTAGAAATAGAGAAAATAACTAATATCTTATACAAATATTTATTTAAGAAGATACTTGTTAGATTAACTGAAGTTTTATTTCAAAGATTAATAGTGAAATAAAGCATTTTGTGGAATTATAAAACGAATTGTGTTTATTCAGAAGCAAGTCATTCCTTACACAAATCGCCTTGAGAAAAGAGTCCATGCAAATTTAAATACATATATTAAAAACAGCTAGTTAGCCAGGCACACATGAAAGATAAATTTATTAATCGAAACCAAAGCTACTGAAAAGACATATAGTTAAAACAGGGATATTATTGTACAAAAACAGTTTTACATTTTATCAGTTAAACAAACTTTCCGACAGCAAAATTACCAGAGGTAATCTTGCAGAGAGCCGTTTGACGAGCGTTTTTATCCTTGCTGGTCCCATAAACATTAGTGTTCACTATACAGCTCAATGAACTTCATGTTCGTATCATCTCTCTCCTTTGAAGCCATAATTAAGCAAACTAGAAGTTTTAAGTTATCAAAATACACAGGATGCTACACTTTGAGGTTAAAACACCTTAGCTTAGCTATTGTCACCCTGTCATGTGCACACGGTAACAGATGTCTTGTCAGTAGTGAATTGCGGATGGTTGGGGTCTGGGCCCAACTGATTGTCTTTGGTCTAGTCCTTGAGGCAGACTGGCAGGACAACTGTGGACGCAGTTCGACCAAAGCGTTCACATGCAGCCAATAATTTTATGCCAGTCAACTGTCTCATCAACTGGCATCATGTAAATGCTGCATGTGTGTGAGACCTCTGGGATCTACAGACAGAATGAAGCCTTAGCAGATATCAGAGAATATATTGTACTTCATGTCTCAATGTGGTTGCCTTGTTCTTCGCCCGCAACTCATCCAAAACTCAAGAAAACATGCATGCATATTATGCATGTGCATGATCCGCAGCCTCACCATAAAACTACTGCACTGTGAATAAGTATTTTACGAAATCATGAGAATAGTTATATGATAAAAAAACCTGCAGACTCATTTACAATAATTTTTCATATTTAAATCACATTTACAATCTATATAGCACTAGCTATATTATCATATTGAAATAAAGAGAGCTGAAATTCACAGCTATTCTAATTACAATCTTTAAAACACTAACACTACTTTCTCTATTCATATTGCCTTATTTTCACAATTGATGATTCTCTAGAAATTATGTTAAATTAAGCAAGAGGGTTAGTTACATGCAGAAACAACATTAAAATATTTAAAAGTTACAGTAACAAGCTCATGCAAAGGAAAATAAAAATGAATGTAAACTTTCAAATCTATTAAAAATTGTAATATCTAAAGATCTGATTGTTACATTTCAACAGAAATATGTTTTGAGGCCCTGTAAATCTAAATAATGCATTTTTTAGAAAAAGGTATATATGTACATGGTAACTAAAAACTGAAAAGTTTCTTAAATACCAAACTTTATATTTAAGTTCAGCATCACCAAGGATATGTCACAAAGATTTACAAACTAGCTTTTACATGAAACATTATTAAAAAATATTCAGTTTCTTAAAAAAGGCTATAATGATTTTGATTAAAATACCATATGCTTAAAACATGTTTATGACAAACAAAATTATATCTTGAATTTTCTGGGAATAGGCTCTGAATTAATTCATACAATTAATTATAGATGGACAAAAACTACATAAAAAAATGGGGATTTTATCACAACACATAATATATATCAAATACGGTTTTTTATTTTGGTGGAGTAAACCATCTATGACTCATCTGTTTCTTTGTGAAAGCCCATAACCAGCTTAAAGATCCTTTTGAAGAAATCTCTCATTTTTGTAAATTTTGGCTCTTTACACCTTAGATAATATTAATCCTCAATTTCATTCAATAGCTGTCCCTAGAAAAATAAATCTAGATTTTGGGTCGCAATAAAATATAAATAAGAAAGGAAAGAAAAAAGAAAAGCATTAAGCCTTGATATGTATTGTACATTTTAATTACAGGAAAACAGAAAAAACTGAAAGCAAATATTATAAAGCAAGCCCTCCATTTGCTTGGTGGTTTTGCAAAGCCTGTTTCACTCTTATTGGTAAACATGTCACATAGTGTCCTAGGCCTGCTATCCTCCTTTGATACAGTGAGTGTTTAAGCTTCATTCTACCAAAGTTAAGGATTTATATTATTCCGAGATGAACATAATAGGTTGTCATCATTTTCACAATAATACTGATTATCTTGTATAAGCTGCATAATTTCTAATTTCTCTACACCATACTAAAACTTAGAGAAGGTATTACACTCAACTCAAAAATCTGATACTCAATATTTCACTAAAAATACATGTTTTCAATTCCCCTGAATAAAAGTACTTTTAAGAATAACTTAAAAACAAAAATTCATTAAAAAGAAATATAATAAGTGTCTTTGAAAGATGGGATATGAACATTTACAAAAATATTCTCGCCATTCCAAATACGTTTAACTGGAAACTTTTTCAAAATTGTTGGTTTCCTCAAAAATGGCTTAACAAATTTGATGAAATTACCATAGGGTGACTATGTCTTGCTGTCCTTAATCTTTGAATATATTTATAAAAATTATTTTTTTTTTACAATGAAAATGCAACGTTTTATTTAATCTCAAATGGTCTACAACTTTTTTCAGCAAGGCAAGAAACAAATCAAACATTACCTAAAGGTAAGCATAAAAACAAAAATCACAATTAATGTTAAAATTAATATTCCTGTAAATATAAGTTTTTCATTAAATTCATAAGAAAATCGCTGCAGTGTGTTAGTGATTTGCTTCGGAAAGCTTATAGTTGACTGTTGCATGTTTTCAGTCGGCTTTTTTTCATAGTTCCAATGTCATTATTTGTCAATATGTTTTTATTTCTTTATTTTAAACAATATAAGCAAGGAAACAATAGCATACTAAAAATATATTTGATTTTCACTGATTTCTAGCACCATTGACTCCAAAACCTGGTGCATTCCCTTAACATTAAATGGGGAAGAAAAATAGAGCACTACTGCTGCCATTTAGTGACAAATAACTGTGCTACTACTGCCATCTAGCGGCTACTAACCGGTTGCTTTCCCTGCTCATTTTTCTAGCACTTTTTCACTTTCTAAAGTTGGTATGGATTAGCAACGTTGTGCAGTCAACACACCCTCATTCAGTGACATTGCTCAATTTCCATGTTTCCATCACTTCACTGGATAATAACTGAGTTAAACTGAATTTTTATGACTCCAATTTTATTCGGTTGCTATTCCTTGGGATTATGATTAATAACCAAACCCAAGAAAACTTCAAATCTTTAATTTCCATGCAAGATAATTTGGAATGGAGAAGTTTTGCCTGGAAATTTAACACATTTGGAAGGCACTGAATTTAAAGACACACACACACACACACACACACACGCATGCATACACACTTTTTTCTTTAAATGCTTTATTTTGATCTGAAATGACATGAAATGGTGTTTTATTTATGGACGCTCTTTAACTACTGTGGTTTTCAGCATCCCATTCTACACTGGGTGTAAAAGACCCTTAATTTTGCTCAGAGGCCTCTCTATCAAGCTTGAGGTTCTTTTAGGTGTTGTAAATCTACAACACGGGACCCGCTGCTTTACTTCCCTTTCGAATGAAACCATGCAAAGGATTTTAACATCTGAAAAAATCCATTTTGCTCCGCCGGGTTTGAACCCGCCCACCATAGAGGCTGACCAATACTTTCTGTATGTACTATGTATGTGATACAGTAAAACCTGAAACATCTGAATAATTAAGGTTTTTTTCTAAATATTTCTGACAAATATTTTGCATTTCAATAGAATGTGTGAATTTATGAAGTTAAATAGGTTTTCTATATTATTATTATTATTACTATTCATGTACATGGGCCAGAAAAAGAAACAGTATACTTAGTTCCCATCACAAAAGAAGCAAAGGAAGACACACAAGCTTGTGTACACAAACCAGATACCATTACAAACAGTAAAATGTCAATTACATAACAAACATGAGTGACAGAAGTTTGTATGTCAAACCTTTTACTGGTGTTTTAATGTTTATTAACAAACACACATCACAAGACAAATACAGTCACAGATGAGAAGAATGTTATTCTACAATAAAGGCCTAAAGAGTTAATGTGCTGATACAAAGGGTGACACTAACATTTTTTGGAATGCCTGCTTTCTAAAAGCAAATTCAATTTGTTTATATATGACAGCTATTTTATGTTTTGCAAATTGATTGACATTACTAATTTTAATTGGAGTCGAGTATACACACATGTGCTTCACAAAAGCTTCTTATGCAGAACTAGTTTCACATGTGTGTTACATGCATTGTCTACTGATTTCGACTGTCAGATTCAACATGAGGATCCTTGATGTATGACTGTCTTCCCTCTGGTGTTGGATTGATGAACTTCATTAGTGGGTTTTCTTCAAAGGGACGATCAAAATTCATGAGGTGCATTTCATGTTTTTTCATGTATATTTTCTCCCATGCATTGAGATCTACTGTCTGTTGCACATTTTTTTAAAAGATGGATTTCCTGTTTAATTTCATGTTGGTTGTTCGACAAATCTGCAATATTGACTCATTAAACATGACATCAATCTTTTGAAAAAGTATTAAAAATAGGGAAACTGAAAAATCTGCAGTATCGGCTCATTTTTGGAACAACCGACATGAAATTAAACAAGACATCCATCTTTTGAAAAAGTAGAACTCGACACATAGCAGAAAATATATATGAAGAAACATGAAATGCACCTCATGAATTCTGATCATCCCTTTGAAGAGAACCCGCTAATGAAGTTCATCAATCCAACACCAGAGGGGAGACAGTCATACATCAAGGATCCTAATATTAAATCCGACAGTCGAAAGCAGTAGACAATGCATGCAACATGCATGCAAAACCAGTTCTGCATAAAGTAAGTTTTTGTGAAGCTCGGCTTCAATATTAAAACTAATTACTAGCTTCACAGTGTACCATTTCCAGTAATCAAAAATTATAAATTATGATTGACATTAGTTTGTTCGATTTGCTTTAGTTCAATCGGCTTAATGGGACTTTTGAACAGAACCTAAGCTAATTAAAGGCTCATGTGTCTCATGTACTTGCAGTGTTGGAAAGAAGAGGGTAGTTACATTTTTTTCTAAAAAATCTTATGTGTTACATTCACATGACTTTCTCTACATCTCTGCAACAAATTATTGTTAAAAAGCTTACGTTTCTGTTTACTTTGTGCTAATCCAGAAACATTTAGCAGAAATAGTCTTATTACTTGCTTCCTTGTAAGTAAAAGGGAAAGAAAGGAGTACCATAGGCTAAAGTGATAGTCAAAAATTGATTGCTATGTGACTGAAGTTTCTTTGTTTGTATGGACAGGAGTTGACAGATTCCTGTATGAGAAAAGTATAAGTTTTTTAAAGCTAAAACCAAAAACAAGGAATATCTCAAAAACGATCAACTCCACAATAAAATGTATGTAACACAAATGTTGTGTTATAACGTGCTCTACATTTTTTGTGTGATAAGTTTTTGTCCGTCTCTTACGGTTTAGCTGTTATGCAAAATTCTGTAAAGTTCATCCAGAATAAAGTACTCTTCAGAAGCTACTTCCAGAAAATTCAAGATATACATTTTATTTGTCATGTAAATATCTTTAATATATGATATTTTAATCAAAATCGTTATAGCCATTTTTGAGAAAATCAAACTTTTTGAAAAAAGTTCCATGTAAAGGGTTGTTGGAGGTGGTGGGATTTTCTTGAAAATTGTCGTGTCACATCCTTGGAAGATGTCAAACCCAAATACCAAGTATGGTTTTTAATGGTCTTTTCATTTTTGAGCTATACTGCCCACAGACAGACACACACACATGCAAACACACATGGACTTTTTCTAAAAATGTTTTTTTTTTTTTATTGAGGTAGTCTCAAAACATATATTTCTGGTGAAATCTTGGTATCAAATTTTTGGGTGCAATACAATACCTTCTCTATACACTAAGTACATAGTACGTGTAGAGAAAGTAAAGAGACCATAGTGTTACTATAGCATTAGAAAATGTACTGTTACTGCCAATCGGTACACACATACCGGAGTACTGCAAAATTTTACTTTCTCTTTGTATATGGAAAGTGTTTTATTCAAGCCAAAAATGTGATATAGAGATTTCACTGGAAATACATGTTATCACACTCCCTGAATCCCAAAAAATGGAATTTTAGAAAAACATCAAGAGTTTGTGTCTGTGGACAGTATAGCTCAAAAACGACAAGTCTGATAAATACCAAACTTGGTATTTAAGTTTGGTAATTTTCAAGGATACGACACAGGATTTTTAATAAAAAATCTACCCTTTACATGGAACAATTTTTTAAAATTTTGATTTTCTCAAAAAGATAGACAAAAATTTACTACACAAAAATTGTAGATCTGCTGAAATACATCATTTATGTCATACTTTTTTTTGAAGGAATGACTGTTTCTGAGATGCTCCTTTTGGTTTCAGCTTTAAAATACTTATACTTTTCTCATATGGAAATTTGTCAACTCCTGGTCATACAAAGAAGCAAATTTTCGATCATCAAGCAACCAGCTTTTAAAAGATTTGACCATCACTTTAACCTATGGTACTCCCTTGTTTCGTTTCTACTTATAAGGAAGGACGTAATAAGACTATTTCTGCTATTTTTTTCTCAATTAGCATGAAGAATATAGAAGCATAAGCTTTTTAATAATATTTTTTGCAGAGATGTAGAGAAAGCCATGTGAATGGAACACATCAGATTTTTATTTCCATAAATAAAGTATAAAATGCATAGAATCACTTTTTGTCATCAGATAAAGCAGTGGAACATTATAAAAACCTGCTTCAGGAAGAGTGGCATCATTGCTTTAAGGATGTAAAAATGTATTGATATTAAAAGGGGAATATTTTGATAAACAATAAAATAATTAATTTTTTTTTTAAAAAAAACTTGTTTGATTTTCCACAAATTTTCAGTGTATTTTCTTTTGTATTGGCAGTTTGTTTCTGCTATGTGAATCTGTATTGCCAACCTTGTGCTCATGAATCAAAATGAATTTATGTGGTTGTTTTCAGTTTGTTTACTACCATGTAAATGTAGTGCTCTCTATTTTTTTATTAGTAAGTGTGACAGAGAATGAATATGTTTGCATGAAAAGAGCAGGAGTGTTATCTTTCATCATGTGCCAATAGTACATTATAGAGAGAGAGATGGAATGAAGCTGATAGAAGAGAGAAAGAGGGAGTGAAACAAGAATCTCTGCAGTTAATGCAATAACACATGCAATGCTTGTAGTTTATTGCCTCATGTTCAACTCCTAATTAATGTATAAACACAGCATTTGAAACCAGATGTGCTAAATTACTGAGATATGAGGCTGAAAGAACAAAATGTTGATACAGAGCCTGATCTTAAGAAACATTACCTTGTACTTCATTAAGAGCACTGGATAGTTGTAAGTCCACTTTTTGAATGCTTTCTGAGTGTCAAATTTTATGTTAAGTTTCTCAAAAATTATTTAATGTAATGAAATTAAAAGTGGACAAGGTGATGTTTTTTTTTACTTTCTCTATACATACTATGTACATAGTGCATAGCGAATGTATTGTATTGCACCCAAAAATTCCATACCGAGATTTCACTGGAAATATATGTTTTGAGATCCTCTGATAAAAAAAAAAACATTTTTAGAAAAATGTCCGTGTGTGTGTCTGTATGTGTGTGTCTGTGGGCAGCATAGCTCAAAAACAAATAGACCGTTAAAAACCAAACTTGGTATTTGGGTATGATATCTTCCAAGGAAGGATGTGACACAAAGATTTTCCCCCCACCCCAAACCATCCTTTATATGGAACTTTTTTCGAAATTTTTGATTTTCTCAACAATGGCTCTAACTATTTTGATTAACATATCATATATTAAAGATATTTACCTGACAAATAAAATGTATATCTTGAATTTTGGAATAGCCTCTGAAAACTACTTTATTCTGGATGAATTTTAAGGAATTTTGCATCACTTCTAAACCGACTTACCACACAAAAAATGTAGAGCTCATTAAAACACAATTTATGTTACATAAATTTTTTTCATGCAGTTGATGGTTTTTGAGATATTCCTTGTTTTTGGTTTCAGGTTTAAAAGACTTACGCTTTTCTCATACAGGAATTTGTCAACTCCTGTCCATAGAAACAAAAGAACTTCAGTCACAAAGCAACCAACTTTTGACTATCACTTTAACCTATGTTACTCCCTTATTTCCCTCCTACTTACAAGAAAGCAAGTATTAAGACTATTTCTGCTACTTTTTTCCCGAATAGAATGAAGTAAATAGAAGCTTAAGCTTTTTAACAATAATTTGTTGCAGAGATGTAGAGAAAGTCATGTGAATGGAACACATCAGATTTTTTTTTTTTTTAAACTTTCTCATAGTGTATAAAAAAGCTATTCTATTCTACCCAAAAATTTGTTCTTGAGATATCGCCATAAATATATGTTTTGAGGTATCCTGAGTCCAAAGAAAAAGCATTTATAGAAAAAGGTCTCCCCCCTCTCTCTCTTAGTGTGTGTGCACGTGTGTATGTGTGTGTGTGAGAGAAAAAGAGCATTTTTGAGATCCATGTGTTTGCGTGTCTGTGGGCAGAATGGCTCGAAAATGAAAAAAAGCGTTAAATACCACACCTGTTATTTATGTTTAGTATCTTCCAAGGATGCACACGAAGAGTTTCAAGAAAACCCCCCACCACAAACTACCCGTTACATAGAGAAATTTTTGAAAATTTTATTTTTCTCAAAAATGGCTGTTAAGAATTTTGCAGAGCAGATAAACTGTAAGACAAAGCCAATTTATTATTCGAAAAATGTAGTTCTCATTAAAATACACAATTTATATCATATACATTTTTTTTGTAGAGTTGACCATTTTTGAGATATTCATTGTTATTGGTTTCAGTCTTAAAATACTTAAACTTTTCTCATATGGGAATTTGTCAGTCCTGGCTAGTCAAAGAAACAGATTTCACCCACTTGGCAACCACTATCATTTCAACCTAGTGTATTCTATTATTTCCTTCTACTTACAAGGATGCAAGTAATAAGACTATTTCTGTTAATGTTTATCTCGATTATCATAAAGTAGGTAGAAGAATAAGCTGTTTAACAATAATTTGTTACAGCAATGTAGAGAAAGTCATGTGAATGGAACACATCAAATTTTTTAATAAATTATGATTAGCATTATAAGGGATAAGTTTACCTGCAATGGTAACTTTATACTGAGAAATGACCGATAAAAAATTTGTCTCTGTATCTTAATGGGTTACAAGAAAAGTGAACCTTTCAGTGATAATTTGAAAAAAAAACAATCTGTGTTCCATTCACATGACTTTCTCTGTCTGTTATGCTAACAGACCATTCCTACAAAATATTCTTTTATTACATCATACTAATCAAGATAAACATCAGAAGATATTGTCTTATTGCTTGCTTCCTTGTAAGTAGAAGGGAAATAAGGAAATAGTATACGCTAAAGCGATAGTCAAATCTTTTAAAAGTTGTGCTGTACAATAATGTTGAAATAGGCCAGGAATAGAACAAACCAGATATGAAATGAATGGCTCCTGTTTGAGAAAAATACTACCATTTTAAAATTGAAACCAATAACAAGGAATATCCTGGAAATGGTTAACTCTACAAAAAAATAGCCATATGACAAAGTTGTGTGTTTTAGCAAGATATAATTTTTTATGCAGTAGTTATCTCTTAAAGTTTAGAAGTTATGGAGAAGAAAAAAAAGCTCACACACACACACACACACACCCATACCCACGTCCACGCACACACACACACACACACACACACACCGTTATTTAATTTTTTTTTTGATTAAAGGGATCTCAAAACATATTTTCAATGAAATCACAGCACTGAATTTTGGGTGGAATACAATACCTTCTGTACCTACTACATACATACATAGTGATCAGTAGAGAAAATAAAAATTATATCATTTATATGTATGTAATATTAATTTTTAGTATTACATTGCTAATTTTACATGCATAAATGTTTGAAAATGATTGCTGTGATCAGTGTCAAAGTTTCATTTCAATATGTTAAATATTTTTGAGAAACTAAAGTTGGCACTCAAACAGCAGTCAAAAACTTGACAGTGTCCTTAAGCAATGGTTAATTAAAAATAGTACATTTCTGGACCTAAGTTCCGTCTTCTATATGAGAGGAAGTTTCACATACATTTTTGTTAAATTCTGTACATATTATATGGAAAGATAAATGAGACATACTGACCTTGTGTTCCATCTATGGCAAAGTTTTCTTGAGGGCTTGCTGAGCTCGAAGTTCCCACTCCTCTTTCCTCTGCTGAATACGTTTAAACTTGGGCATGCCTGTTTCCTCGGGATTCACTTCTGCCGGAGTTGTGTTTGTTATGTCTATGTCCTTCTCCTTGTAAATGTTGGCCCATGCCCTGTGTGGGGTCTTCTCAATGCTCGGGTCTGTTGTCTTAGGAGATTCTGGAACAGTCTTGTTTCTCTGCCTCTTATCTGGGCTGTTATTGGTGTTTTCCTTACGATAAACATTTATGGCATCATTCTGTAAACCATTTTCATTATTTAGTGTAACTGTAGTGCACCGCTGGTACTTGTGTGCTCCAATACCGAGATTTCCATTGCGAGAAGCATTGTTTAGCGTAATGCCAGGAGAAGACACCTTGAGAACTGGGGGCAACTCGCTAGGATCTATATGAAGTTTTGATTCTGCTAATGGCTCCTTGATGAGTTGTTTCTTTCTCTCTTCTTTAGGGGAGTCTCCCCCTTCATTCTCTTTGTCGCTGTCCCTTGATTTGGTTCCATGTTGTTCGGATGTTAAATCACTACGTGTTTTTGCCCCAACTTGCTGGCCAAGAGCTTCAGTGTCACTGTCTTTCAACTTGAGAGAACGACGTGCAAACACCTTCAGTAGTTCTGGTTCATCGTCCTTCCCCATGCTGCTGCCGCGTCCGATGTCACTCCTGGTAACTGACTTCTTGCGCAGTACCACCACTTCATCGCCTCCTGATGTGCGTTTCTCTGTGTTCTCTTCGTCTTTCCAAAGCAAGCCAATTTTCTTGCTTTCCTGTGAGCTTGTGGACTCAGCTGATGAAAATCGCTTTTCAACAGAACTCTGATCTTCATCTTTCTTTGAGCACAAGTCTCTTGAAGTTGTAACCTTCCTACTGCGCAGGATCACTTCTACCGAGCTACCCTCAAGAACCGTTGAAGTAACCTCTTCTTCCTTCACTGAAGACTTCCTCTCATTTGATTCTGGTGCAACTGAAGAAGTTGATGGCTTCTCAATGATCGTGATGTCTTCATAATCCTGACTTATCTGTTTCTTTATGAAAGCCTTGCGATCTTCAACAGACTCAAGACTTGAAGACTGCTTCCTCAGCACAGGCTTGGCTGTGCTGGTTGGAGTTACTGTGACCACAGAATATTTCCTGTTGGAGACATGTACAGCATTGCTTCCCGGTAACGATTTGCTTCTTTGTTTCTGTGAACCATCTGAATCTTGCTTTGAGACAGGAGTCCGTAAAGTCACTTCTTCACTCTTCCCAAAAACATTGTCCATTATTTTATCTTCTTCGCTGCTCAACTTTCTTTCTCTGATATTCTGCACATCTTCTTCTGGCGTTGGCTTTTCCTGCTGAAGATTAATACTTTCTTTTCTCTTTACCCTTCCTGACTTTTCTTCAGCAGAACTGTCAAATACAGCACTTGTTGAAAGCACAACATTTGTGGCTGGCTTGCTGTCCACTCGGTTCAGTTGAACTCTGAGGAATTCAGGAACTGTTTCAGATGTTGGGGAAGGAATCACAGGTCGTGGCCTTGTTACATGCACACGGTGTTCAATTATCGGTTTCAGAGTTATTCTCTCAGAGGAGAGTCGAGGTTCAGCAATAGGCTTGAGTGGTTCTACAGGTTTGATGTTGAAGATTACAGCTGAAGGTTTTGACATATCCATAGAAGTGTCTTCCTGCTCAACAATAGGAGCATCAGTTTGACTAACTTGTGTATAGCTGCTCATACTTTCACTAGATGACGATTTCTTGGGTTCTGGTGAAGGAGTTTTCTTTGGCTCACCAAAACTGCTGATGCTGTCGAGTGAGGCAGACTTCTTCATGAATCGCTCTGGAACTTTTGATGTTCTGACTCTAGCCACTGGACTGTTCTCCATCCCAATAATGTTTCTTGATGAGGAACCAGAGTTCTTTGTGAAGAGTCTTCCTTGAGCATCAAGACCAGATGTGGGATGACTAGCAAGGACTTCTGACTGTCTTGATGACCAGTTGACATCCTCGTACTTCCACAGAGGATCATTTTTGCTGTTTCTCTCTCGAGGGGCTCTAGTTGAGTCCAAGTCTCCAAGGAAGCCTTGTGAAGTTTCAGGCTCTCTGCGGAAGCTCTTTGATTTCTTGACAGCATTTTGTCTTGTGGCTTCTGAAAACTCTTCACTCAATGTAGTATCAATAAGTGAAGAATATTCACGCTCTTCTCTAAGCTCGGTTCCCAACTGACTTACTCTCTGCTGGTATGACGACAGACCTGCTATTCTCATTCTTGGCTTGAAGTGTGCTTCAGATGCCCCCAGATCTGGATCTATGCCATAATTGTCCTTCCAAGCTGGAGCAGATTCTGGCCATGTTGGTTTAGGAGGGGAGGCAGAGTAAGATACCTGCATGCGATTCACTTTTGGTGGCTCAGGTTCAGAAACGGGTGGTGTTAGGCTTGAAGGAACAGGTATACCAACTGTCATTTCTTCAATTTCCTTTTCTGTCTCTAACCTACGTTGAACATCAGGACTAGCAGGAATGTTGATGGGCTTCACCCTCTGCCTTGCTGCTGGAGTTCCTCGTGCACTGCCAGTTCTGCCAACATAGTGACTGGGGGCATATTCACTCATAGGTTCTATGTAACGACCCTTTATATCCAGGCGTTTGGTAACCACAGGCACTTTGCTACTGGCATTTGGTGTTGACTCAACTTCTGGAGCTTCTTTCTTTTTCTTACCACTTCTTCTTATAAACTTTCTGAAAAACGAGGAGTCATCTTTTTTCTTATCGTCTTTATCCTTTTCTTTACACATGTCTTCTATAAAGATCTCATCCTGCCGTATTTCTTCGTTTTCTTCCCCGAGAGTTCCACAGATCCTCTTCTGTGTATCTGTCGTCACTAGGGCATGGGATATTATCTCAGTCTCTGTTTTAGTGTAATACTGATGTACCAATCTCGTTACAGGGACCACATCCTGTTCCGATATAGATCGCTGGTATTGATGCATTGCTGACTCTGTTTGTCTGTAGGCAACATTTGATCGGCTACGAGAGAGTTTCATCACTGCTGGCAAGTCGGCAGGAGGAAGCGACGCCGGCAATGCTAGTCCAGGAGGAAGAGAGGCAGATTTAAGTTGCGTTTCTGCAGGCAGCAGGTTAGCAATAGAATGGAGGACTGTGCCTTCTTCGGCAGCAGTGCTAAGCTCATCTGCAAACAAGACATAAGCCATGCAAGTGTTACAGAAGTACAGCTGCTGACAGAAACATGCAACGTACAAGCAACAAGCTCTCGTCAAACACAAAGTGCACACTTCTGTACATAACACAAGGCAATTAAACTTATTTCAGCTTTCTGATACACCAATCTGAATGGATTATATCATTATATATTCAGAAAAAGAAGCATATTATCTACAACAGAAAATAGTGTAAGCAAAACAATTAAACTCCTAGGCATAATAATAAACAACTATCCTCACATTGACCAAATATGCAGAAAATTGTAACCAGTAGTATATTTGGATTAATTGTTTTTTCACACAAGCCATGTGTAGGACAGGAGTTGGATAGGTAGGGTCAGACTGAAAAATTCAATGCCATAGCCGGGATTTGAACCACAGATTTCCTGGTATCTAGCCAGTTGCTTTACCACTGAGCTACCATGGCTACATGTTGGCACAGTATTGAATTTCTCAACTGACTTGCACGACTCCCAGTAAACCATAAAGTAATCTCAAATTATTTTGAGATGACAATCCCAATGGTGACTTACAATGCTGTAAGCACTTTAAGTTCCAGGATTCATAGTATAGCCAACTATTATGGTCAATTAGTATTGATTTAATTGTAACCCATTGACACACTGGGAATTCGAACAGTAAAGCTGAGGTAGAACTGATTTTATTGTTCTACCAGTATTTTCTAATCGTGTTATTAAGAGGTGACAAGCAATTATGTTAGCAACGAGTCAAACTGCTAAAGTACAGGTTGAATAATATTACTAATTGTTTCAATACACACTTTAAAAGGTATTTGTTGTTATTATTATTATTCTTATTGTTGTTATTAATTATTATATTATTATTTATATTATAATTATAATAATTATTATTATTGATAATAATATTATATTGAAAATTGCCAAGTCACTAAAAATGTTATAAGAGTAAGAAACTTGATGCTGCTGTGAAGAAGTATTTGTTGATGCGCATTGTATAGTACATATGAGCTAAAAAATTTGTAATTGTTATATTATTTACTGTTAATATGTATTTAATGAACAATGTTTTCTATTTCACTATCTGCAGTATTATATTTGTAAATAATTGAGTCTGACAAAAAATGCTACAAACGGTTAGTTTTATATATATGCAAACATATATATTGCATTTAATTTTATCTAATCTTCTTTTGACCATGTCAAAATTACAAACAATCTATTTACAATAAAATTATACAGAATACAATGGAGAATACTTTGAAAAGCTGCAATGATCAGATCAAAATTTTTAAATGTTATGTTGTTCATTCCCAAAACTTTGGAGTGGCTGTCATATTCTGTTGATCTCTAGGTTTGTTTACATTGGGTTTTTCTTTATAAAAATTAAATTCACATACTCATTCATACTTTCATAGTTCTGGACTCTAGGGAGGATGGGGTATAATCCTGGCTAAAGATAAATTCCCATCCTCCTATAGGTTTTATCCACTTTCAAATACCACCCAGCAATTACCAATCCATTCAAACTGGTGCACAAGAAAGTCTGATCATCTCATCAATTACACATGTGTAGTGGAATTCCTGCAGCTAACACAAAAAACACTTAAGTTATGTTCCTTGGCTGCTGTTTAACACAATCTTGTCCTTTTACAATATGTTCTAATTTGTAAACATTTCTGTCTAAAACAGAATGCTAAAATGTGTTAAATATATACATTCAAAATTAAAATAACACCTTAAAAACATGATATAATTAATTCATCACTAGAATGCTCTGCAAGATGAAAGGAGCATAGATGTTATCTTCTTCAATAACCACGATACCATTTTAATCTCTGAATGTTTATTTTCATACTTTCTATACACGCACGCGCGCGCACACACACAATTAGCAGACAGTACGGACATCAAACAGTACATCACATTCTCCATGAGGGCATCAAGTTGAAAAGTGAAAGAGAAACATTTTCAAAAAATGTAACTCTGAAAGGTGGAAAGTGGCCAATACAAAAGAAGGAAATTGTTAAAAACTTTATAAAGGACTTTTATAAATTTGTGAATTCTACAAAATTTGAATTACTGTAAACCATAGGTATATAAGTTGTAAATGTCTCATAGTTGAAAATATTTAATCTAACTTACAGAACTATTGGCAATTAAGTATCGGAATAATGAAGCATGTAGTATTACTATATCTGTAATAGAACATGTGCTAATAAAGGATTATTTAAAAAAATAACAACAACAAAAACACACAGACAGAGATATACCCTCGCTGCTGAATCTTTGCACTTGACAGCTTGCAATTAAGTTGGCACACTCATAAAAATAGATGAAAACCTTTACCCATTACACATCCTGAACCAATCACAAGGCAGCCATTCCATTCAGTTTGTTACAAAATGAGAATGGAACTGGAAGTGGCTAAGTTGTCAGATCTCATTATTTCGTACTGCATGCTTCAGTTTGTAATCAATCCAAATGTGCTTAAGTTGTATTTTGTAGGCTACATATTATTGTTGCTTGTGTTTATTTATGTATATATATCTACATTTAATTACGCACTTTATATATATATATTGTTTATACAAGATATAACATGTGACAATGCCTCATAAATGACGCCGATCACTGAGTAATGGTTTGCGAAGTGAAAATTGCATAAAGGTGTGCCACCTTAATAGCTAGGCATTGAAATAATTAAGGACTCAGGAATTCTTTGAACTGGAGAAGGAGTGCATGAAGTTTAATATACATTCCTCTATTTCTGCTGATAAAACCATACAGCCAACTGCACTCAGAATAAGAAATGTTATTAACAAGGGAGCAAAACATGACGGCAAAGATGAGGATGCTTCTGAGCATCGTGGCAACTGAGATTTAGATGGAATTTAGCCATTACATTTTTAAATTTTGTTATACTATACTTATTCTCAGAACAATTTTAATGAAAGGGTGTTTTGGAACAGTGATACGTATGAATAGAATATTTTTGACTTGGATTTGTAACACTTCCAACTAAACCATCGACAATGATGCCCACATGGCATCGAAACCGGTCTGGAAAAATTATACGTAAGTGATACTTAAGTGTTACAAACCCAACACAAAAATATTCTATACTTATTCTGTTTCATTTCTGTTATTGTAACAAGCAAGTGTGCATTAATTTGTTGAAAGTACACAATTTATTCTATATACATTGCAATATATTTTACGAGTGTTATTTTTAATGAACAATAACAATAAATTATTATTATCCATTGGCATTCATTAGTAGTTGAGACAATACATGTGGTATCACAGCATTAAAAGGTATTTATAAGGGAGGTATAAAGCACATAAAGGAACAAACATACATTTGAAATAGACAGGGAAAAAATATTGTGAAACATGACAAAAAGCGCAAAGACGGATGTTACCAATATGTGAATGTGCCCAGTACACGGGTTGGCAAGTGATCCAGGTATACATGTACCGTTACTGGTAGGACAATAAACTGAAGAGGATAGAAGGTTCATTACCCAAGGGTGGACATAATAAAAGCAAAACAAAGATTTCTTGTTGGTCAAGGGAAGTGACTTCACTTGATATAGGAGATGTGGTGAGTTAAGACATGCTATTTGATTCTGTAGTGGAAACGAATGGGCTATGTATGGCCATTACAGAAACAGTGTTAATACACCATAATAAGTGCTACAAATAATTAGGGATGGTAGGCGCAGTCACATGAATAGTAGCAGAAAGGGGAGAGAATTTAGGAGGAAAGCATGTATTTTCGACAGCAGAAAATATCAAACAAAAGAAATGAATAAGTTCAACAGTAATAGTGAACTCAAAGGAAACCACTTGTATCTTACACTGCCCCTGAGAAAGATTCCATGTTGACATATCCTGAGCTAGGGTGGTCACACTTCCACAACATTCTGTAATCTCTTGAATCATCACATGGGGTTCAAACCCAGAATCCCTTTATAGCAACCTATAACACAAACCACCGCGTACTACACTGTTTATATGCGGCTTTAGACATGATAGAAAGGTTCAAATCAGCTCTTGTTATTTATTAGCAACTCTGACAATGCCACACCCACAATATATATAGCCAACATTACGTGAAGCCACCTGCACTGTCAAGTGCAAAGATTCAGCTGTGGGGATATAACAATTGAAAGCATGTGCTTAAAAATGGCCTAACCCCTAATTTTTTTTAAGTGAGAGAGAGTTTTTTACACACACAAAATATATATATATATATATATATATATATATATATATTAGTTGACACTGTTGTATATTTTATTAGTTAGGGTTAAGCACTCCTGAAAGTTATTTTTTATGCATAGTTCAAAGTATTTTAATTTATTTTTTTGTAATTATGAAACAAAGTATATAAATAATAACATTAATATTTTTATTTGTGTTTATTTTTAGAAAAATTTAATGCCACAGATAGGTTTTGAACATGGTTCTCCTGCTCTTCATGTTTTTTTTTTTAAAAAATGTTTAATGCCCGCTTTTACTACATATGGCACCAGTAGAATGTGATGGCAGGGGAAACTGGAGAACCTGGAGAAAACCTGTCCCTGTGCTATTTGGTTCACCACAAATCCCACAGGCAGTCACCTAGGATTGAACCCAGGCTGCTTGAGCTACTGTGACAAAATGCCAGTATTCTCCAACTGGATTTTTATTGGTTAACAAACGTATGTCTCACTTCAGAGATAATACCTAAATGGCAATGATGGTGATACTTAATAGTTGGTATAAACTTTGTTAGTATTATTCAGACAACATATAGCAATTGGGGTATGTTATCTCTAAATGAGTTCAGGATACAGTTGGGGAATTTGCTTTTTCACATTCCACAGAGGCCTTAGAGCTAGCCCACTGTACCCCTGCTTCTGTGACAGGAGATGGCAGCTTTGGGAAACCAGTAACTCTATGCAAATTAGTATTTCCTTAAAAAAAAAACATTGAGTTGATTAATGGCATAAATAAAACTCACATTTAAATTTCCCAGAATAATATGTTTCCGAGGTTAGTTTCCTCCATTGTCAACTAGACATTGACTGATCATCGGTGGTGGAGCCAATCTATCTATAGACTGCTCTGGTAGTGATTCTATGAACTTATACAATGAATCGCCCTGGGGGATATTGAAGTTGATAATTCTATTTCTTTTTTTTTTCCAAATGAAAATCTGTTCCCAAGTTGCCAATTCCTGCTTTCTGGTTACATGTTTCAAGTTTCGGTTTCCAGGAAATTTAAATGTTAGTGTTGTTTAGTGTCATTAATGGACTCAATGTTTACTTTTAATTCAATCTCTACAACTCTGTCATCAGATTCCTAAATAATAAGTAAATTAAGCATTAAACTGTATTTCTTTACTCAAGTTTAACCTTTCTAATGCGCTATCTTAGCCTTTACATTTTGTTCAGAGGAATTTGGATTGTCAAAAATGATGTTCAAATTGTTGAAGGTTTTCGTAAACAGCATTCAAATACTTTTTCGCTTTTTACAAACAACTCCATTGTTTGCTGTTTTACTCTGATACTTCGCAAATGGTGTTAATGGTCAGATATTGCAAATATTAATACTAACGTACTTGAGGAATACTAGTCCTTTCATATTACATATCCAACCCAGGACTTTCCAAATTAAGGCCAAAGATGTGCTACAAGAGTCATCCACATCAGTAAGCGATTGAAACTGGTACTTTAATGTAGTTATCGAGTGGTTTTTCTTTTTTTAAGTGTTTAATGCCCGCTTTTACTACTCTGGCACCGCAGGCAATGGCACTGATGATATATGGAACAAAGATGGAGCTCCGGTGGAATGCAATGGTGGGGGAAACCAGAGAACCTGGAGAACATCCATCTCTGCGCTGCTTTGTTCACCACAAATCCCACATGTTTGCTTGGGATCGAACCTAGGCCATCTTATTGAGAGGTAAGTGGTCTAACCACTCAGCCACAGCACAGTCAGTTATCTGAGTCTGTTTGTTTTCTGTATACATTAAACCCAACTTTACTGTTGTTAATTATTTTTACACCCAGAGGGAATTTAAATACTTGCCAAGAATCATCACTGGTTTCACAGCCACCTTACTTATGGAATATTACTGCGGGGAAATTCAAGTGGAGCCCATAAAGCCTTCAAGTGGCAAAGAAGGGTAATTCACTACATCAAGCACTTGAACCAATTATATGTAACACTATATTGAATTCATAAAATGTGTCCTTGCTGACCAACTAGATCTATGAGTTGCACTTATTATTTGTAAATTCACGTATTTATTTACTTTATTATAGTTGTTAGTATTGCATTTATTATTTTTAAATCGATGTAGTCTTTATTTAGGTTACTATAAGTGAAAAACATCCATTTTGATGTAATTTGTGTACATACGAGTACATTTTGAGTATGGAAATCTAAACATTTTTGACTATGTCTATAGCAACTTTAGGTTGCTCCGTAACAATAAAGTTTATTATTATTATTATTATTATAAAGAATGACATCTACACTCCTTACCGACTTTGCATATCATAATGTTTAGCTAATCTACCTTTCAAATATCTCCTCTAGTGACTAAAGAAAAACTGTTGACATTGAACACTAGCTTGTAAACACTTTCAGAACAAATTGAAGCTTTTCAGCACATAAAAAGCAACACAATTAAGCACAAAATAGTCATTCTGAAGTTAAGCACATGAGAAGAGTTTTTATTCTTGTACTAAACTAAACAGAGAGTTGAATGAAAACACACAGGCTGACAGAAAAGCAAGTGATACAAGGCATGCATGCTGCTGAAAAACTTTTCATCAATGTCAATATTTCACGTGTAATAAAAAATGAATGGTGCAGGCAACATATTATGTCAGAGTGCTGCTAAAGTTTCAAAACGTGCAATGCTTACTGTGGAAAAATTCTTTAGCACAATAGTAATACTTTTCTAATCATTTTTATCCTATTAGGTGAATCAAATACAAACCAGAATTTTTATTAATAATTTATTTGATAAACTTATACAGAATTCTCCATCACTTTTCCACAAAATCTGATGGTTGTTTTAATCACTTTCTTGAACAAAATGACTTGTACTCAAAATTTTATTCTTTACCTCAACATTGAATTACTGTATACCAGGGCCGGTAAGATAATCACCCCCAGTCTGAAATACTCTACCCTACAATCACCACTTTCTTTTTCCTTCTACTTGGCAGAGAAGCAGAGAGGTTACATGTGTAACAGTGGCGGTTTTTCTTGAAGAACAAAAAAATATTGGAATAATTGTTTTTTCACACAAGCCAAGTGTAGGACAGGAGTTGGATAGGTAGAGTCAGACTGAAAAATTCAATGCCCTAGCCGGGATTTGAACCATGGATCTCCCAATCTCTATCTGGTTGCTCTGCCATTGAGCTACCATGCCAACATGACGGCATAGAATTGAATTTCTCAGTGGTAGAGCAACTGGCTAGAGATCCTGGCTACAGCATTGAATTTTTCAGTCTGATTCTACCTGTTCAACAAAAAAATACTTGTTCTCCCAGTCCCAATTAAACATTTGCAATTCACTCATATTGCACATGTAAGCTACCACTGCACTGATTAGGCTGCCATGGGGCTAATACTAGTATGAACCAGTTTCTTTGGCTTTACGTGACTGTTGAAAGAGAGTAGTGGGGACGACAGGGAGGGTAAGTTCACATCTCTTGTGCTTCACCTGCCAGACTGCCTAATGGGGAAAATGCATAGACACTCATACTCAACTCATCACTCACTCAAATATAAGTGCTGATTTAAAACATTAATGGGAATACACATTGAAGTAACTAATCAAATAGGAGTAAAAATATAGATTACACTCAAACTTCACTCTTGAAATAAAGTAACTTACTTTGGACATGTTTTGGTGGCTGTGAGATATTTAAAATATAAACAGATAGATAATTCAGCTGTAGCACATCATTTTTGGACTAAAAACCATAATTTTCACAGTGAGCCCAAGTTATTAAAATTAGTGCAGAATCCAATTGGATTAACAGTATGGGAAAGTATATTAATTTAAAAAAAAAAAAAAACAAGGTCATAAATTTTGACATACCACAAACAAATGGACTCATCTCAAAATTCATCTATCCGGAAGAGACACCTTCACAGGCTGCCACCACAAGTTCATCAGTGAATCTCCATTGAAAATGGTGGCAACAGTCACCGAAACATGTCCAAAGTAAGTTACTTTATTTCAAGAGTGAAGTTTGAGTGTAATCTATGATTTTACTCCTATTTGAGAAGTGCTGATTCTTTCTCAATTGGTAACTAGAGAAATTTACTTGAATGAGAGTGCCAGTATGAGGTGAGTGGTTATTCGCTGCAAGATCATTAAGTAATGGACAGACTTCGATAGTTGATAATTTTTGTCTTTTTCAGAACAAATTGACTCTGAGAAGACTATGAATTCTGTGGTATCACTTTATTTTTATACACTGGATGCATTATCTTCCATGGGGGTTGTGTTGCACCATGACTTATTTGTGGATTAAAATTTTGGACAACTGTAAGATTTTCTCCCCAGTGGCTGAATGTGTAGCTTGTTCTGCAATCAGCCGGGAGTCTGGGGCTCAAGCCCCTGCGGGTTGGGATTTCAGTTGCCTTCCATGGTTACCATGCTAACTTCATATACCCAAGGTCGCTCGTTTAAACCCAGCGGAGGATGATGGATTTTTTCAGAGGTAAAAAACCTTAGCATGGCTTCCTTTGGAAGCATGGCTTCCTTTTATAAGCTTGAATAACATAGCAATATGCCGGCACAGCATTAAATTCCTCAACTATTTCTTATAAGCTTGAATAACATTAATAACCAGCTTGATAATGTTTCAGAAACCTTTTCTATCAAAAAGTGCTTTGAGTGCATCTTAAGTCTACACTAGACTGCACAAGTCTTCTCATTTATTTTGCACCTTGAGTTTTGTTTCTGAATCTGATATTTCAGTATGAGTGTCCTTCAAGTAAGAAAAAAAGATGGGTTTATGCAGTGAAGCCACCAACAATGTAAAAAATAGATCAGTTAACTTTAAGTTACTTTATTTCAAGAGTGAAGTTTGAGTGTAATCTATATTTTTACTCCTATTTGATTAGGTACTTCACTGTGCATTCCCATTAATGTTTTAATTAAGTAAAAACTGCAGTTGCAGTTGACTACGCTTGTAAAATTTCACTTACCATGCACACCTCTCTTTTATTCCCCACTAAAACACACAAATTGGTTTGCTGAATCTAGGTGCCACTAGAGAAAAATTATGGCTTATCTTTGATCCACCCTTGTATATTCTTGTTCTAAACTACCATTATTTTCTCCATCAATTTAATCCACAATTTGAAAATAAACTAATAGTGCGCAAAGTCTATGCCCTGAAATATTGGCATTTTAATTTACTTTTAATATGTTTTTCTCCCTTCAAATTGTGTCTCATTTCAGTATTTTACAGTCTTATAAACAGTACCATAATGTTCACAAGAAGGATGACATCAACATAGGAACAAATCATGGCAAACTTAAAACTAACTTTACAAGAAAACAAGAGAAGATACAAATATAGGATAGACTCAAATGACTATAGGAGGTTTAAATTTATACTCCTTCTCTGTGGAATATGCAATATTTATTTGAATATAAGACAATGTTTTGTTTTTTTTTCCCAAAATATTAAATGTTGAGAATGTTGTCTTGCATTAATGATAGATGTTTTCCAGATAGCACGTGGAAAAAAAAATCTGATGTGTTCCATTCACATAACTTTCTCTACATCTCTACAATAATTTATTGTTAAAAAGCTTATTCCTCTTTTTACTTAATGCTAATCGAGAAAAAATTAGCAGAAATGCTCTTATTACTTGCTTCCTTGTAAGTAGAACGGAAATCAATAGTTAAATCTTTTAAAAGCTTGTTGCTATGTGATTGAAGTACCTATATGGACAGGAATTGACAAATTCCCACATGAGAAAAGTATAAGAATTTTAAAGCTGAAACTAATACCTACATCTTTTGTACAGTAAGTGTTTATCTATCTCTTATGGTGTACCAGTTAATAAAGAGATTTTAAGAGCCAAAAATCTTAAATATAAGAGATTTTAATCAAAATTGTTAGAGCCATTTTTGAGAAAATCACAATTTTCGATAATTTTTCTATGCAAAGGGTAGTTTGGGGTGGGGGGGATTTTCTTGAAAATCTTCATGTCGCATCCTTGCAACATACCAAACTTAAATACCAAGTTTGGTTCTTAAAGGTATTTTCGTTTTTGAGCTATGCTGCGCATGCGCACACCCACCCACACACCTGCACATGCACACACACACACAGACATAAAAAAAAAATTCATGGGCTGGCAATGGCGGAGAAAAATTTCAAATCGAGATTAAAATAAATATAGAGGATTTCCTTTCACATTGGTGGTAGCGCCTGATGTTGTATTGGGAATGAATGGTCAAACAGAAAGAGAGGTGAAGTTGCATGTTTCTCCTTTCCACCCATTTCACAAATTTTTACACAAATTCTAACATAAAACATTTTACAACAGTGTGTTATATTAAGCATGTAAAATCTTATCCAATGTCGTTTTGCGGTGTGCTGCCATTACCACCATCACTATTGGACACAACCGTTCTCCCTTTGCTTACTCTTTCAAATGAATGCCTGCACAGCTCACGAAAAAGTACTTATTAGGCTGGTGTACAAAGGGAATTTGAATATCCAGTTCCCTTAAGAGATTGTTGCACAAAATGTTCAAGACACTACTGATTTAAACTTCAAACAGCATTACAAAACCTACAGCAAAATATATAAGTGTGTAATAAAGAAGGCAAAACAAATGGCAATTGAAAAGTTCATTAAAAATGCAGATAACAAAAGCAAAGCTACTTGGAGAATTATAAAAAGAGAATTGGAATTAAAAAATTCAATGAGAAGAGACAACTTAAGTAATATGGATGCAAAAACAGTGGAATAATTAAACAACTACTTCATAAATATTGGGAATGAAATCCGAGAAACTTCCCCATCATACAAGACTCCATAAATGAACTGTATAATAATAACTGTCTTATGTTAACTCCTTTGTTTGAATTTTCAATGGTTACTCCTGAAACAATTAGCGAGATAATATCAAAACTCAAATCAAAATCATCTTTTGGATGGGATGAATTGCCTCCATTTCTCATAAAGGAAATAAAACATGAAATTAGTAAGCCAATTAGTGAAGTAATTAATCAATCTCTAACTACTGGCATTTTTCCAGAGAGATTGAAATATGCCATAGTGAAACCTATATACAAAGGAGGGAAAACTGAATTTAAAAATTATAGACCTATCTCTATTCTTCCTACCTTCTCCACCATATTCGAAAAGGTTGTCCATTCTCAACTCATTTCCTATCTAGAACATTTTAGCAAGTTAAACAATTCCCAACATGGATTCCGAGAAAATAGCTCAACAATATCTGCCCTAACTAAATTGGTAAATGATGCTTCGAAAATGATTGATGAAAAACACAGACAGCTATATTAATTTAAGACAACATGAAAGCTTTTGACTGCGTATATCATGATATATTACTAAAAAAAAGTGGAATTCTATGGCATAAAGAACATAGCATTAAGGTGGTTTGTAAATTATCTCAAAGATAGGAGACAAAAGATAATTATAAATAACGAAATTGGTACGGTCCAATCTAATTGGAATCAAATAAAATCAGGAATCCCACAAGGTAGTGTCTTGGGGTCTCTACTGTATATAATATACACTAATGACCTTCCTAACTGCATAAAGGGAAATGCAATTATGTATGCTGATGACATGTCTATCTTGCTAAATGGGTGTAACCTCGAGGAGTTGCAGAATAATGCAGAAGAGACAATTACTGGGCTAAAGAATTGGTTTTCAAGAAATGGCTTAAAGATAAATACCTCTAAAACATCTATTATGCAGCTCAGCACTCAACAAAAAAATTGTGAGAACCTCAGGACTAACTCAGTAAATCCTTGAGAAAAAAGTACTAAAATCCTCGGTGTCTTTTTAAACAAGCAATTAAAATGGGACGATCATATCCATTATTTGTCCAAAAAACTATCTAATGTATGAATAAAGAAAGTATTTTCCGGGCTTGTAGACCATGGTCCATTGGGTTTTGAAATTCCCGACGTTTCGCCAAGGGCTGCGCTTGGCATCTTTACAGGTGATCTGGTGGTTGGTCAGAGCTCGAATGAATTCTTGCCTCAGAGAGTGCGTTTTTATACATGGCCGGTGGGCGGAGCCTGTTACTCTCTGTGCTGTGATTGGCCTGCATGCATTTGTGGGCTGTCTTGTGTTTTGCTTTTGTTTGTGCCATTACGTTTTCTTTCCAACACAGGTATCCAGGCCTTGTTAAGGCGCATAGCTTCTTCCTTGCGATTAAAGTTATTTCCATGTTTGTATATTTCTATTGCCTCCCTGTGTAAACGGGCATGGTAGTTAACGGAGGAAGACAGAATTTTGGTGTCTTTATAACTGATGTCATGTCCAAATAATAAAGAGTGTTCTGCTACTGCAGATTTTTCCATTTGTCCTAGTCTACTATGCCTTTCATGTTCTTTTAATCGTGTTGCCACACTGCGCATGGTAGTGCCGATGTAAACCTGGCCACAGTTACATGGAATTTTGTAAACACCAGTGGATGAGTGACGAATGTGTCACAACAGTCCGTGAAACAATTGTCCTGCACAATAAAAGTAAGTGAAGTGTGTTAATACTTACCACATTAATTAATTCAATTTGATTATGCTTTCACTCTAAGCAGCTTCAAAGTTATACAACTTATAGTAATCTCTCTGTTTGACCATTTTGGTTTCCAATACATCAGGCAAAATCACTGGTACAAAAGGAAATTCTATAGTTTTATTTTAATCTCAAAGAGAAATAATCTGTTTTCCAACGAGACTTCTTACATTCCTAGATCCATTAACAGCTAACATTGTGGCATTATCATGAAATGAAACACACAAAACCTGTCGTATATGTCATAACCTTGGTGATAATCCCTTTCCCTATGCTACATCACTGCCATACCTGCGAACTGAAACTTGCTTTTTACTGCACACTATTTGGAAAACATTTATCATAAATTTAAGACTATCCCCCGGTTTCTAAGATTAATATTTTGGGAAAAAAACATTGTCTGTGTTTGGATAAATACAGTATTACATGACAGGGCTCTCCAATATCTGACTCTGTAGTAATTTACCCTGCAAATATCTGAAATGACCAAATACTTTGTAACTAGTTTACTCTCATATGTAAGACGCTGAGCATTGAACTTCAGTAGTAGTTTACTGCAGTAGTAGAGCTTACTCTAGGTTGGCATTCTAAAGGGTAGTTAAATTATATACGAACCCTCTTGCAGGCTCTTTCTGCTGTACGAGATGGCCAGCAGAGGTGGACTAAAATCCTTACCTTATAATAGTTGCTGGAAAGGTTGACCTTCTGCTCTCAAACAGGCAGCATATCTCGTGTAAATATTCCCGCTCACCCTCCAAAGCCAAAGCTCAGCAGCAGCAATTCTTGTGATTTCTTGCACAATGTTTTGTCTAACTTCCTGTAGTGTGCAAGGATTGGAACGATATACTTTGTCTTTTAAAGAACCCCATAAAAAAATTACAACTCGTTAATTCAGAGAATGAGGGGGGCCACAATTCAGTACTAATTATTCAAACACCTCTCTTACTGCATTTAATGATTCAGCAGCCCTATATGCTGTTGCAGAATCTTGCTGGAACCAATAATACTATTTCTCTTCTTCTGTCAAGCAATTGAAAACTGGCCTCAGAATTAACCTCTGATATCACTCTACATTTATTGTTTCATTAAAGAATATGGAACCTATTATTCTTCTACCACTTATCGCACACCATACTCCAACTTCGTGATCATGATGAGGTGTTTCATCCAATAGTACAGGTTTTTCTGAAGCCCAGTATCAACTATTGTGGGTATTCACTGTCCAGTTAGATGAAACCGAGATTCACCAGTGAAAAATAAAAGCTGTGGTCAATGAAACTCCTTTCTATGGATTGGAAAAACCAGTTCACACGTTAATCGGGATCATTTGGCTTTAACGCTTGCACTCGTGTGTAGCAATAGGGCTTTAGTTTCAACAGATGCATAGCATTTTTCACAGAAGATCTGTTTGCTGCACTAGTTTTTTTAGTGATTTTTGAAGCAAACGCTCCAAAGTGCGAGTGATAATATTTACACAAGATGTGCTACCTGCCTGTTTGAGAGCAGAAGGTCTACAGAGAATTAAAATTTTCAGTTGACTTGGAACAATATAGGGTTCAAAAATTATTTTTAGACCTGCATCAATATGAGCTTTGGGTTTTATTTTCCTTCCAGCATCTATTATAAGCTAAGGATTTTACTCCAATTCAGCCAGCCATCTCGCGCAGTAAAGAGAGACTGCGTGTGGGTTCACATATAGTTTAACTACCCTATACTATGGTACATAAGAGCAAGAAATAAACATCTGCAAACCCCACCCCCCCCTGCCCTTTTGTTACACTCCTGCCAGCTACATATTGCTCAGTACTGTAAACGTACGTGATGAATAAATAAACAAATATATAATCTGTCAATCCTTTATGACAGGATTTTCAGTAATCTTAAACTATAGATTTAAAAGTTGAAAGAAATACCAACCATTAGTGGAAGTTTTTAGTTCTGGGCTCACACTTCTACCTGAAGCTTCTTCATTAACTTCTGGTGTTGAGGGTAACGGACTGCCACCCGCAAGCTGTAACATCGTACACAACAATTAGTATCAACAATATCCAATATATATTAAAACACATAAAATGTCACTTCTTCAGATGGTTAAAACTGACAGAAGAGAATTAAATATTAATATAAATATTTCTTCACTGTTAACAGTACATTGAATCTTAACAAATTATAAAAATCTGATGTGTTCCATTCACATGATTTTCTCTACATCTCTGTAACAAATTATTATTAAAAAGCCTATTCTTCTATTGACTTGGTGCTAATCAAAATACACATTAGTAGGAATTGTCTTATTATTTACTTTCTTATAAGTAGAAGCGAAATAAGGGAATATATTAGGGCTACACCAATTGTCAAATCTTTCAAAAGTTGGTTGTCATGTGCATGAAATCTGTTTCTTTGCATTGCAAGGAGTTGACAAATACCCCGTTTGTGAAAAGTTTCAGAATTTTAAATCTGAAACAAATAACAAGGAATATCTTAAAAATGGTCAACTCCATGAAAAAAATGTATAGGATATAAATTGTGTGTTCAACGAGATCTACATATTTTCTGTAGTCTCTTATGGTTTACCAGCTATGCAAAATCCAGCAAAATTCATCCAGAATAAAGCAGCCTTTGGAGGCTATTCCCAGAAAATTCAAGATATACATTATATTTGTCATATAAATATATTTAATATATAGTATTTTTATCAAAATTATTAGAGCAATTTTTGGGAAATAAAAATTTTTTGAAAATTGTTCCATGTAAAGAGTAGTTTGGGATGGGGGAACTTTCCTCAAAATTGTGTGGCATCCTTGCAAGATACTAAACTTAAATACCATGTTTGGTATTTTACCAACTTTTCGTTTTTGAGTTATCTTGATCAAAGACACATGGAATGCAATATCTTCTTATATGCTATATATACATAGCACGTGTAGAGAAAGTAAATATTTAAATATCCTATACTATTAAACGAATTAATCTTTTATCAAATTTTATATTTTCTTTGCAAAATTTAACAAAAAAAAATTTATTTGATAATCCACATGACTTTCTTTACTCATCTACAAACTATTCTGACAGAGTATTCTTCTGCCACCTTCCTGTTAACTGTGATAAACTTTCATTACACAATTTGGGTACAGAAGTTAATAACTGTGATGTATTTGATTTAGAAGTTTAATTGAGTTGGATCATAATAACACTATAACATCACTAACTGATAATTTTTACCTGGGCATATTTCAAAGCATGTGTGCACTTTATCTTCAACAGACTCCAACTGACGCAGTATTTCCTCGATGGTTTCTGAAGTCCTCTTTATTCTGGATAGCTTTTGCATAACTGGTAAACCATAAGAGATATAAAAAAATCTTTTTACACATTCCAAGATGTTTTAATTTGTTACTGGTTTTAATTTTAAAACGCTTATATGTTTCTCAGACATCCAGTTATTATTTGTTTTTCTTTCTGCTGGTCAAGGAATGAAAACATCATAGCCACCGCAATAACACTTTCCAAGACAGCCATAGCACCAATTGCAACCTACAAGATCAACATCATCTGGGACAAATTTACAATCACCAACCTATCAACAATTGAGAAAGTCAAAGCCTGCTACCTAGAACGGATTCTACAATTAAGGAAGTCAGCACCATCGAGGCTAACATACGTATTAGCCAAAGAAACTTTTCTCATCGAGTACATCAGAGCACAATTCTGGCTACCAAAAACAAGGCCTATGAATAGACACTACATATACTAAATGAGAAAAATAACACCACATGGCCCGATTACAACACAAGGAATGTTAATCCTTGATTGGCTTGATTATTATTATTTTCTAATAATCCGTGATGACTTCATGTAATTATAATTCTGGAAGCTAACAAAATGGTGGCACCAATGTTTTGTTTTGTTTTGTTCATAACACATTGAAGCCCAAGTGTTTCTTTAGTTGAATGGCCAAGAAACCCAGGGTTTTTATGCCTACTTTGAGTTGTTATTTACAGTATATCAATCAAATCTGCTAAAAAGAATTGGTACAATCTAAAAGTATTCCAGGATTTCTCAACAAGTGAGAAAATAATCATAATTTCCGTATTAATATTTTATTTTAAATTTACAACAAGTATCAAATATGAGTTTGAAAAAATCTGCGTAAAGCAGCTTACACTCCATTTATTGAAAGTTCAAAAAACTTTCCCTTCGGAATTTTCTAGAGCTTCATTTGTATCTTGAATTTCAACTTCAGTTCACAGAAATCGAGGAAAATGCAGCATTTTAACATTTAAGAACATGAAGTGTATCAAACAAATCACCACCTTCAAGGAAAATGGTGTGACTACCCAAGTGCAGCCAATATTACTAACTCTCCTAAGTTTCTAATAGTTGACTAAAGCAAGGACAAATGGTAGCACAAATCAGACAACTAAATGATAACAGATGTATGTTTTTTGCCGCATAACCCAAAGACCAAGTTAAGATCGTGGAATTGCATTAAAAACATTAGAAATACCTCCATGAGCTATACTTAGGTGTGTTAAAAGTTTGAATTTTGGGCAAAAATTATTTTTTTTAGGAGGAAGGGCCTTTGTTTTATTTTACTTAATTCACCCCACATCAACCAACCCAATTCACACAACAGACGCCTTAAAGACAGAAGACTGAAAGCAGTCAAATTATGAACTCCGACACATAGAGACAAGATATGGGTGGTTGGTATCTAATGTTGAGCAGTTGGCAGTGAAGCCATTCACTCTCTTGCATTCCAGTATTTTGATGTTATGTTATCATGTTGACTAAAGGTTGGGCAGCGCAGCAGATGGTTTCCATCCATATCTTCTTTAAGTGTACAGAAAGGACACAGAGGAGATCTCACTATACCAATCCTGAATAAATGTTTATTGAGACAGTCATGGCCTGTTAGGAGTCTAAAAGTTGCTACAAAGGATTTTCTTGGTAATGTAGTGATTCTGGTCGTGTTATTACATAAATTTTCCCATGGTTTTCCTTTTGTTTGTAATACATTATCTTCTTTAATTTTGTTATTATATGTTGATATAACGATTCTTTTGATAGAGTGATAACTTATTAGATCAGATGAATTTGATGTAATTTTACTACGTTTCTTGGCTAGAAAGTCAGCTGTTTCATTACCCTGTATTCCGCAATGTGCTGGTATCCATTGAAGTATTAATCTTTTATTTAAATGCATTAGCTGTTTTATGATTTTGCAGCATTCTGCAATATTTAAGTTATTAGGTGTTACATCATATGTTATGCATATGACAGCTGCTTTAGAGCCAGATAATAACACAACTTTTTAAAATTTATTTATGATATGCAAAGCACAGTTTTCACCACAAACTATGCCACAACCAAAGATTCCACCAACTGGAAGAAGAATGTGTGTGTAAAGTGTGCAACAAACGAGAGATATAATGCTTAAAACTGCAAAGAAGGTCAATTCATTTAATAAGACTAGGACAAAAATAAACTATATATCATTATGCATATTGTGCGCTTTCTCTGTTTATTAAAGCATCATATTGTGACCAACTCTTAAAAGATTTTACTATCATTTGCTCCTAGTGTATTCCCCTAATCCTGTTGTATCTATACAGATAAACATAATATGTAATAAAACTATTTTTGCAAAAGCTTATATGGATTAACGTGAAGTAGACAGAAGAACAAATTGTATAAGAATAAATTAAGTTCGTTAAAAGTTAAAAGCTGTCAGGAATTCAATGAAACTTTCGGAACTCTAAAACAAGAAATTGAAACTTTCTCTTAACTCCAAAAAAAGAAAAGAAATATTTATGCAACTATTAAATTCATAAAGCTATGTTTACGTAATAAAGTGACTCCCTAATTTGTTAGGACATTTGTCAAACCCAACCACGACAACGTGCAACAAAAAGCTGCAGAGAAAAAAGTTTTACAGTTAGAAATTAATAAACATTACAAACATTTGGAAGAAATAGAAATGAAACTATTTAAACAGCATTCAGATTTAACGCAAACATTAGGAAATGGGTAAACATTTTTGTGAAAAATGAGTCAATGTCCGGTTGAAAATGAAGGAAACTAATCCTTTGAAACATGATCCAACAAAAATCCAAAGTAAGTGTTGTTTAGTGTAATTAATCGACTCGTCAAATAATTAATAATAACAACATTTAAAACATTAATGGAAATGCACAGCGAGGTAACTAATCAAATAGGAGTAAAAACATAGATTACACTTAAACTTCATTCTTGAAAAGAAGTAACTTACTTTGGACATGTTTCGGTGGCTGTTGCCACCATTTTCAACGGAGATTCACTAATGAACTCGTGGTAGCGGCCTGTGGAGGTCTCTCTTCCAGAAGGATGAATTTTGAGATAGTCGATATTTTGTGATATGTTAAAATTTATGACCTTTTTTTTTGTTTTTTTAAAATTAATAGATTTTCCCAAAATGTTAATCCAATTGGATTCTGTACTAATTTTAATAACTTGGGCATACTGTGAAAATTATGGTTTTGAGTCCAAAAATGATGTGCTAAAATATAAATGTTAAAATATAAACAGACAGATAATTCAGCTGTAGCACACCATTTTTGGACCCAAAAACATAATTTTCACTGTGAGCCCAAGTTATTAAAATTAGTACAGATTCCAATTGGATAAACAGTTTGGGAAAATCTATTAATTTTAAAAAACAAACACGAGATCATAAATTTTGACATATCACAAACAAATGGACTCGTCTCAAAATTCATCTATGCAGAAGAGAGACCTCCACAAGCTGCTACCATGAGTTCATCAGTGAATCTCCATTGAAAATGGTGGCAACAGCCACCGAAACATGTCCAAAGTAAGTTACTTTATTTCAAGAGTGAAGATTGAGTGTAATCTACGTTTTTACACCTATTTGAATAACAACACTGTTTACAATCTTCCATAAAAAGAGCAGCATTTAAGAATACTTTGTTTAAGTATAGGTAGAGTATTCATGTAAATGCAACATAGATTTTATTTTTAGGTGATTCATTGCAAAGGTTCCTGTGCACACATAAGAGTTATCTTACCTGTTGTATTCGCCGTCTTCGAGGAGCGCCATGGGTTCGCTTTGGTTTCACAGAAATCTTATGTCTCGCAGCACTGTGATTTAACGCAGGGGTCGCTGACACTCCAAAGTCAAACTCTATGTCTGCAACAAACATACAAGAAAATTATACAATTTACAATGGAAGAGGAAAATGAAGGCAGATTAATAGTCTTGTATTTAAAGGTAATTAGAACTCAAAACAATATAAGCTTTAGAATCTGCAAAAAACATACACTTTCAGAAAACTGCATAAAAAGGTTTCAACACAGTCCCATACAAACATGCCATCATAAACCATTTAACTCACAGATTAATGTGCACTAACATAAGAGAAGAAAAGCATGAACAATAATACCAACAGCCCAACTGGGTAGTGTGTCTGCCTCACATTCTAAAGGTTATGGATAAGTTATCCAGATAAGACTTTACTTACTCTACACATATTATATACATAGTGTATACAGAAGTATTGCATTCCACCCAAAAATTCCATTATGAGATTTCACCAGAAATACATGTTTTGGATCCCCCTGAATCCAAAAAAAGCATTTTTATAAAAAGGTCTGTGTGTGTGTGTGTGTGTGTGTGTGTGTGTGGATGTGTGTCTCTGGACAGCATAACTCAAAAACAAAAAGAGTGTTGAATACCAAACTTGTTTAGTATCTTCCACAGGATGCGACACAAAAATTTTCAAGAAAATCCTCACACCCCCAACTACCGTTTTACATGGAACTTTTTTCGAAAATTCTTATTTTGTTAAAAATGGCTCTAACGATCTTGATTAAAATCTCTTATATATAAGATATTTACATGCCAAATAAAGTGTATATCTTAGTTTTCTGGGAATAGCCTGAAGACTACTTTATTCTGGATGAATTTTATGGAAATTTTGTATAACTGCTAAACCGTAAGAGATAGACAAAAACTTAGTACACAAAAATGTAGAGCACATTAAAACACATAATTTATGTTATATAATTTATTTTTTCGTGGTGTTGATCGTTTTTGAGATACTCTTGTTATTAGTTTCAGCTTTGAAAAACTTATACTTTTCTCATACTGGAATTTGTCAACTCCTGTCCATACAAACAAAGAAACTTCAGTCACATAGCAACCAGCTTTTGACTATCACTTTAAACTATGGTACTCTCTTATTTCGCTTCTAGTTACAAGGAAGCATAAGATTTTTAACAATAATTTGTTCAGAGATGTAGAGAAAGTCATGTGAATGGAACACATCAGATTTTTTATCGGGGTTTTCCCTTATCCTGAGAGTAATTTTAAGCTACATGGACCCCGAGATCATATGAGCATCATTTCACCAATTTCATTCATCTTCCAATATGACCAACCATGTTAAAGGACGTTCGTCTCCAAACATATCATCAAAATGAAAATTGCAATCTGACAAAGCCTCTCATGAGTCTCATCTTTGGCTCTTCTTTCGAACATGTAATATTCAATATGAGCAGAATATTTTTTGGAAATGTGACTTTAGACTTTTTTTTTTAGGAATATATATTTAAAATCACTTTTAACTAAGATTCCATGCTGGAGAACAGTTTTTAACATAACTTAAGGTTTATCTGTTTACTTTCTGAGCATGCAGCCATACTGAAGAAAGCAGTGCAGTCAACATTATTCATCTTGTATAACTTAACACACTGCTGCCAACATTTTCATCAATAAATTACACTACCTGAATATGTACACTATGTTAGCTAAGCCTAACTGCTAGGTGTTCCGACAGAGCTGTCTTATTAATCAGACGAGCCATTTCTAAAACTGTTATATTGTGTAAGAATATCTCCAAGGACATACAACCTTCACTTCTCACACTAAAATAAATTTTGCTGGATTGCATTTGCATGTTTGTAAACCAATAAAACCAGAGAGAAAGCTTGGTCTGGGCTTTTAAAAAATGACTGGATATTAATTGCATCCATAGTATTTGTTGTGTAGATGTCTGGGGGGATTATTAGCAGAGGTTGTCAATGATTGTGGTAAATGAAGCGAATGTTGGCTGTTAGGCGAGAAGCAATAGGGCTCATAGTCATCTGCCATTTCTGTCTGCTTATGCATGTATATTGGAAAACTTTTGGATTTAGAAAAATTGCTTGCCTTCTTACGCACGTTTGAAAGTGTCCCCCATTCATTTTTTATATTTTTTCTTTTCTTTTTAATGGAGACAGTATTTGATTTCCCCCTTCTATTTAACCCATTCAGGATATCCAATAATGGGGGCGAGCTGTTAAAAACTTATTTTGGTACTTTTTTTTAAACAGTGTTTAATGCCTGCTTTTACTACAAATGGCTTGTATGCCAATTTGGCATTTGAGGACGTCAACCTCCAACCATACCACTTTGATCAACTCTCATATACAATGCCTTAGACCAAGTGGCCATTTGCAAACATTATAACTACAGTAGTCATAAAAAATTTGATGTGTTCCATTCACATGACCTTCTCTACATATCTGCAACAAATTATTGTTAAAAATCTTATGCCTCTATTAACTTTATGCTAATCGAGAAAAAATTAGCTTGCTTCCTTGTATGTAGAAGCGAAATAAGGGAGTACCATAGGTTAAAGTGATAGTCAAAAGCTGGTTGCTATGTGACTGAAGTTCCTTTGTTTGTGTGGACAGGAGTTCACAAATTCAAGTAGGAGAAAAGTATAAGTTTTTGATAGCTGAAACCGAAAACAAGGAATATCTCAAAAAAGATCAACTCCACGAAAAAAAATGTATATAACATAAATGGTGTGTTTTAACGTGCTCTACATTTTTTTGTGTGGTAAGTTTTTTTTTAGTTCTTAGGTTTAGCAGTTATGCAAAATTATGTAATATTCATCTAGAATAAACTAGTCTTCAGAGGCCATTCCCAGAAAATTCAAGATATACATTTTATTTGGCATGTAAATATCTTAAATATAAGAGATTTTAATCAAAATTGTTAGAGCCATTTTTTAGGAAATCAAAATGTTCGAAATTTTTTCCATATAAAGGGTAGTTTGGGGTGGGGGGATTTTCTTGAAAATCTTTGTGCAGCATCCTTGGAAGATAGTAAACCTAAATACCAAGTTTGGATTTTTATGGTCTTTTTGTTTTTGAGCTATGCTGCCCATAGACACACATACACACACACATGGACATTTTTCTAAAAATGCTTTTTTTTGGATTCAGGGGGTCTCAAAACATATATTTCTGGTGAAATCTCGGTATGGAGTTTTTGGGTGCATTGCAATAACTTCTCTATACACTATGTACATAGTACGTGTAGAGAAAGTAAAAAACTGAATAGGAGAGTGGATATGTCTGTACTCACCATTGTCAAGATATGTTTTCTTCTCATGCAAGGAGATTTTGGACGAGTGGCCAGAATGTTGCCCCAATGAGTCCTGAAAACACAACCGTACTGTCATTATATTACATAGCAAAATTTATTTCAGTTTAACACAGAGATTCCTTTTTGTTATTTATAAAATTCCAGCATGTTGAATATTTAAGAAATTATGATATTCTGTATAGGCAGAGATAGTGTTGTATTTCATTAAAAATTTGATGCCTATATTGCACTGAAAATATTTTTTATGAGGCTCGCTGAGTACAAAACAGTATTTTTAAACAAAAGGTCTGTATTCATGAACACCATAACTAAAATATTTTATGCATTTCATTCACCTGATTTTATCTACCTCTTCTGTAAACAACATATTCTTGCAAAAGGTCATTCTTCTAACTTCATGCTAACCGAGATAAGCAGAACTGGTCTCATTATTTAATTTGTTATAAGTACAAGGGAACTAAGAGACTGTACTAGGCAAAGAGAATAGTAAAATTTATAAAAGCTATGAATTAATTGGTTCTATTCTTCCACACCAGTCAGTGATGGACAGAAGTCAGAAAGGTAGAGCCAGACTGAAAAGTTCACATCCTTGGAATATACTAAACTTATGTACCAAGTTTAATATTTAACACTCTTTTTGTTTCTGACTTATGCAGACGACACACCTTTTTCTAAAAATGCCTTTTTTCGACTCAGGAGGCCTCAAAACATATTTCCAGTGAAATCCTGGCATCAAATTTTTGGGTGGAAAAGGAGTACAACACTAAGTACATGGTACCTGTAGAGAAACTAAAAACTATGTCAATATATTGGTTTGAAAGTGCTACCCTCCTAGCCACGTCTTCAGTTCAGGGAAAAGGTGAAAGTCGCTGGGTGCCCAGGTCAGGACTATATGGCGGATGTTTGAAAATGTCCCATTGAAATTGTTCAAGGAGCAGTGTGTGGACGAACATTGTCATGGATCAACACAATTCCTGAAGTCAGCATTCCTCTTCGTTTGTTTTGAATGGCTCTGCAAACGTCGTAAAGTATGAAGATCTTCAAAACAACTTCAATGCTCATTTGAAATCATTGGTGGCAACATTTTTTGAAGCAGGTATTGCAAAGCTTGTGTACAGCTAAGATAAATGTCTCAATCTTTTTGGTGATTATGTTGAAAATTAACCATAAGTGTACAAAACTTTCAGTAATAAAATAATTGTTTTCTATGAACCTGTCTTTTATTTATAACCTATCAGAGGTTGAAAAAAAAATTGCCCTTGTATACATTCACCACCTCTTCCTTTCTGGTAAAACATACATATATATGAGTTGCCTCTGGTGCAAATATAAGTACACACCATGCTTATTAAATATTATGTACCAGGTTCACTATCTACCTAATTGATAACTCTCTTATATTTAAATATACCAACTTTCCTGATAGGCATCTTCCAATTTATGAATTTAGAATTTTAAAATTCCTCTTTTATATTTCTCTTTGGTCCTCCCTAATAATTCACCCAACTTTCTAATCTCATCTGTAATCTTACATTTCCTACTTCTCATTTTAATTATTTCTCTCGGTAATGGCAACCACGTAGCTGGTACCCATTGGTCCCTCCATAATTTCATCTCTTCACAATCTAAAATAAAATGTAGGTCATTTTCCATTCCCCCACATAATTGGCACTTCTGTGGGTCCATTTCCCCTTAATTTCATTGCTCCAATTGCTGCAATTTATTACACACTTCAATATGTTTTACCTTCCCCCTATGTTTTTAATTTTTGTGTATGAAGATTTTGTCTGTCTCTTATGGTTTACCAGTTATACAAAATTCATTCAGAATGAAGAGGTCTTCAAAGGCTATTCCCGGAAAATTTCACATATACATTTTATTTATCATGCAAATATCTTAAATAAACAGTATTATAATCTAAATCATATTTTAATTAAAATGTTTCCATGTAAAGGGTTGTTTGGGTTTGGGGGATTTTCCTGAAAATCTTTGTATCACATCCTTCTGTTTTTTTTATTATGCTGCATCCATAAAAAGAGACGCTTTTCAAAAAATGCTTTCTTTGGATTCAGAGGGTATCAAAATATGTATTTCTGGTAAAATCTTGGTATCAAATTTTTGTACATACATGTAATTATTGATATAATAATTATTATAAAAATATATAGATAATAAATAAAAAGTAAAAGATTAATTATAATTTATTATATTGTAGTAAAAATGAAATTTACAGATAAATAAATTTGGTAATTTGATTTTATATATTTGTTATTGTTAACTTATTTGTTTTCTCACACAAGCTGTGTGTAGTTTAGGAGTTGGATAGGTAGAGTCAAACTGAAAAATTTAATGTCATAGCCGAGATTTAAACCACAGATCTCTAAGTGTCTAGCCAGTTGCTCCACCACTGAGCTACCATGGCAACATGCTGGCATAGCATTAAATTCCCCAGCTGATTCGCATTTTCCAGGTAAACCACAAGGTGACCTCAAGTTATTTTGAGATGACATACACAATGGCAACTTATAATGTTGTTCTGGGCTTCATTGTATAGTCAACTATTATGGTTGTTTATTGTTAATATAATTGGTTTTCAAATCAAAAATTCAATGCCAAGCCGGGATTTGAATCACGAATCTCCTGGTCTCAAGCCACTCTACTTTGTTATTGGTGTTTAGAAGTAGTAATAGTAAATATTGGTTAATTATGAATGTATGTATGAAGTGTGTTTGGTGTTTTAGTTTATTATTTATTATATTTTAGAAATGTTATTAGTATTTTTTTTTTTTTTTTTTATTTATTTCAAGTTATACTCTTATTTATTATAGTTTTACTTTTATGTTCATAATTTATATTTATAATTATGTTGGCTAACATTTATCTGCAAATGATGATGTATGTATAAAAGTGAAGTTTAAAAATATTTAACATCTGCCATATTATCCAGATTTTTATAGAGGAGAGAAAAAAAAATGGAATCTGTGAGTATAAAAATATACTAAAAGTATTTGTTTTATTTTTTTCAATTCACCCCCCACCCCAACAATCAATTCAATTGGTTTGTAATTAGGTAACAAGGTTATTATCAGATTTTTATTTTATTTTTTTGTACATATATGCTAGAAAAAGAAAAAAATCTGATGTGTTCCAATCACATGACTTTCTCTACGTCTCTGTAACAAATTATTGTTAAAAACCTTATCCTTTATTTACTTCATGCTAATGAGGAAAAAAAAAAAAAAAAATAGCAGAAATAGTCTTATTACTTGCTTCCTTGTAAGTAGAAGTGAGATAAGGGAGTAGCATAAGTTAAAGTGATAGTCAAAAGCTGGCTGCTATGTGGCTGTATGTTCCTTTGTCTGTATGGACACAAGTTGACAAATTCCTGTATGAGAAAAGTAAGTCTTTTAAATGTGAAACCAAAAACAAGGAATAACTCAAAAATGCTCAACTCCACGAAAAAAAATGCATATAACATAAATTGTGTGCTTTTATGTGCTCTACATTTTTTGTGTGGTAAGTTTTGTCCATATCTTACCATTTAGCAGTTATGCAAAATTACGTAAAATTCATCAAGAATAAAGTAATCTTCAGAGGCTCTTCCCAGAAAATTCAAGATATACATTTTATTTGCCAGGTAAATATCTTTAATATACAGCATTTTAATCAAAATCGTTAGTCATTTTTAAGAAAATAAAAAATTTTGAAAAAAGGTCCATGTAAAGGGTAGTTTGGGGTGGGGGAATTTTTCTCAAAATCGTCGTGTCACATTCCTGGAAGATACTAAACTTAGATACCAAGTTTGGTATTTTAGCGACTTTTCGTTTTTGAGTTATCGTGTTCATACACACACACACACACACACACACACACACACATGGATCTTTTTCTGAAAATGCTTTTTTTGGTTACGGAAGACCCTAAAACATATATTTCCGGTGAAATCTCAGTATGGAATTTTTGGGTGCATTACAATACCTTCTCTATACACTATGTACTTAGTACGTGTAGAGAAAGCGCTTACCTCGTCCATTTCTGAACTGCCCATGCTGAGTAAGGAACCATCACTGCAAGTGCTGTGCGACTTGGTCGCATTTTCCTGAAACAAATATATGCATACATTTAAAAATGACATTCAAGAAAAGTGCATATCTTTTTTACAACGAAACTGTTTTACAATTTCAAAAGGTGCGCAATAATGATGCAGTCATATGTATCTACATATCTACTAGGTGAGATACTAGTCTCTGAACAAATGTTTATATTTACTGTTTTGAACTAAATCCAGCATTACAGTAATTCAGTTAATACAAGGGTATTCCAGAAAGTGACAGACAATTTGGCATAACTAAACAATAATGAAAGTTATCAACACAAAACTTTATTTACAAAGTTACAGTACCTTACTCTATTTCTAAACGTAATCGTCATTGCTATCAAGGTATTTATGCTTACATTATGGTCAGATGCTAACAGTTTTTCAATGCAGATTGATACTCTGCCACTGCTAAAGAACTAAGCAAAGATGTCGCTGCTACTTTTAGAGTTGGGAAATTGTTTTCATCCAAAAAGTCATGTACAGTGTCCAAAGTGAAACACCGGTTTTTCTGAATTCTTTTATCAACACTTTCAACTGCTCCATAACGGTTGATGAACTTCCACTCCGGTCTTTACTGTACACACCGGTTCTTGCTTGATTACTCATAAATTATGCACCATTTTCTCACTGAAAACTCGTTCATTGCATTATCACTATACATTTGCATTATTTGCCTATAAAATTTTATTGTCCGATCATTTTGTGCATTCAAAAAGCGAATAAGATTTCTGGCATTAGAAAAGTATGACATCGGCATTGAAAAACTGGTATCATGTGACAATAAATGTCTTGACAGAATGGAGATTACGTTCATAATAGAGTAAGGTACTGTAACTTTGTAAATAAAGTTTTGTGTTCACATCTTTCATTATTATTTATGCCAAATAGTTGATCACTTTCTGGATGGCCCTCGTATGATGGAGGTACTTGGCCAAGTTTAATAGTAACTTTTCACCATTAATGCTAGGATTACAGCTAGCTTGATTTTACACCAAAGCAAATAAGTTTGCTCCGTGCATTCAATGGGTAAACACATGACAGCACAGACTCTCTCTTTCATGATTAATGTGTCATGTTTATAATGTCAGGGACAGAAAGCAACCCAAAATGGAAGGCATCGACTCCTATGTTTATTTCTGTGGCGGAATAAGTGAATAGTTTTTGCAAACTTCTGCCCTGAGAAAATTCAGCGTCATTAGTAGTTTCTGACCTTAAAGCAGTTTAAGGATAATTTAAAGAGAATAAATACTAGATAATTAATTAAAGTAAATATTGTGAAGTATTTTTTATTTATTTATTTATTTATTTATACAGCTGAATATGATCAGTGTTCAGCCCTGGCTCTTTACTAGTCATACTCATATTTTACAATAGTTTATTAATTCTAGTTTATTACACCATTTTGCCTCTATTTACTGTCCATGCCCATTTATTTTTCACTTTGTATAACAATTGTCCAATCTTCTTAGTCTTTTTGAAACATTTCAACTACCGCTACATTTCTAGCTATTTTAAACCATTTTTTATCAACGTACTCTTTTCTCAAAACTTCAGTCCCATTACATTTAAATAAAATGCGTTGCATATCTTCATTTCCGCCACATATAGGACATTTGTTTTGTGGAATACCCTTCCTTAAACCTTTTAACCTCCACACTCCTGCTTTCAGCAATGCAATATCTTCTCATTTCTCTTTATTAGTCACATCTATATACTTTTCCCTCCTCATAAGTCTTTCATTGGTATATAAAAAATCTATAGTGTTCCATTCACATAACTTTCTCTACATCTCTGCAACAAATTATTGTTAAAAAGCGTAGGCTTCTATTTACTTCATGCTAATTGAGAAAGCATTAACAGAGTAAGTCCTGCTTGCTTCCTTGTAAGTAGAAGCGATGTAAGGGAGTAGCATAGGTTAAAGTCATAGTCGAAAGCTGGTTGCCATGTGACTGAATTTCCTTTGTTTGAATGGACAGGAGTTGACAAATTCCCGTATGAGAAAAGTATAAGTTTTTCAAAGCTGAAACTAAAAACAAGGAATATCTTAAAAATGATCAACTCCACGAAAAAAATGTATATAATATAAATTCTGTGTTTTAATGTGCACTATATTTATTGTGTGGTAAGTTTTTATCCATCTCTTACAGTTTAGCAGTTATGCAAAATTCCGTAAAATTCATCCAGAATAAAGTAGTCTTTAGAGGCTATTCCCAGAAAATTCAAGATATACATATTATTTGTCAGGTAAATATCTTTCATATGCGATATTTTAATCAAAATCGTAAGAGCCATTTTGGGAAAATCAAAATTTTCGAAAAAAATTCCATGTAAAGGGTAGTTGGGGTGGGGGAATTTTCTTGAAAATATTTGTGTCGCATCCTTGGAAGATACTAAACTTAAATACCAAGTTTGGTATCTAACGGTCTTTTCCTTTTTGAGCTATGCTTCCCACAGACACACACGCACACACAGACCTTTTTCCAAAAATGCTTTTTTTGGATTCAGGGGTACCCAATATTTTCGGTTAAATCTCGGTATGGAATTTTTGGGTGCATTACAATACCTTCTCTATACACTATGTACAGTGAATGAACCATGGTCCAACACACTGTGTTAAGTGGAACTATTTAGTGTTGACTTAACGTACTTTAAGTCTTTGCAAAGTCAAACTTTTCCTTCCCATTAATTAATTTAAGTGATGTCACATGGTATTTAGAACCAATTGGCTTGAAGCAGTAGAATGAAGTAATAAAAACAACCACCAATCAAGCGTCATTCCTGTTGTGTTAACTGCATCCTAATAGGTCAGTTTAGCAACAATTCTTAACCTCACTTTAACATCCCATCAGTAGCGTAAGCCAGAAAAATGTTAAGGTGGGGGGGGTTATGTATAAGGATCTATTTTTACTTTCTCTACACGTACTGCTACATAGTGTATCGAGAAGGTATTGTAATACACCCAAAAACTCCATACCGAGCTTTCACCGGAAATACATGCTTTAGGACCCCCTGAATCCAATAAAAGCACCTTTAGAAAAATGCCGGTGTGTGTCTGTCTATCTGTCTGTGTCTGTGTGTATCTGTGGACAGCATAGCTCAAAAACGAAAAGTCCATTAAATACCAAACTTAGTATTTAGTGCAATGCATTTTAAGTTAGTTTGATTGATTTATGTTCATATTCATTTTAAGCCCCGCCGTGGCCGAGTGGTTACACCTCTCGTCTCTCACGTAGACGGTCCAGGTTCGATCCCAAGCGACCAAATGTGAGATTTGTGGTGGACAAAGCGGCGCAGGAGCGGGTTTTCTCCGGGTTCTACGGTTTCCCCCGCCATCGCATTCCACGGGTGCTCCATCGTTATTCCATGTTAAACCAGTGTCATCGCCTGCGGTGCCACAAAGTAGTAAAAAGCGGGCGTTAAACACTATCCGAAAAAACTTTTCAAAGCTCTGCACATTATTATCCTTAGTTTTTTGTATCAAGTTTTATACTTTAATTTATAAGAGTACAAAGCATTTTTATTTACCAATCATATTATAAAATAATTGTTTTATTGTGTTACTTTATGAATTAGAAGGATGTATATAATGTGAATACATGTAATGAGCTACTTTTGGAACAGATTATACCTCAGCCTGTAAATGTTTGCACTACGAACCCCTCCCCACTAACGTCTCTTTACACCGCTGACTGCTCTGTGTATTCATAACTGTGTGTACTTCGAAACCCAAAATCGAGCTCTAATCATTATATTTCAGTAAGCTAATGCAATAAAATCAATGTTCTTTTCCCCATTTTTTCCTTATGATTCCAGTAAATTCATGTTCACAATAGTCTAGTTAAAGCCAAGCTTTTTTTCAAATGTTACATTATAGGTAGACAAATATTAATATGTTTGTTTTTGTCACAATATTTTTAGTACCGTAACGGCGTGACCGCTGAAGGCATTGCTGCCTAGCCCGATCTGACAATAGAGCAAACTGTCACAATTGATGGATAAACAAACCCTTGTGTTTCCCTGCAAGATTTCTCGAACCTTCTTTCTCCCCAAACCGAGAACATTCTTCTTCCAGAGTACTACATTTCTATTAGACAAAAGTTCTCTTAATTTCTAAGACCTTCGGAGGCTGGTACAGACCATATAAGGGGACAAGGGCCGGAAAAGAGGAGTGAACTGTAGGGAAGTGAGTTAAAATATCACTTAAGTGAGTGTCGAATGCTAAGAAAGTGACATGAACGCAGTGACTCAGTTATTTGCGTACCAAAAGTGTGTTGTATTACGCGGAGTGCTCTAGTGACCAATAAAGTGAATTTAACTGAAACTGGTGCTCTCAGTACTTTTGAAGTTTGGGGCCAAAATATCAAAGATTGTCAAACACATAATCTGAGTAACTCACCCTAACCGAGATTCGCACTCAGGAATCTGGTAAACCGTATTATTTTTCAGCCTTGTTTCGGTCTCCTGGCAGGAATATGTCTTCAATGGTCCCAAGAAAGCCACGTCAAGGAGTTGAAGTTTGTAAGTGCTGTGAGGAGGGAGGCAGATTGTCGAGACATTGTTCTCTGGCAAGGTTTATTTAAAATATATATTTAAAATAGAGGAAAACATTTCATAATTAATTCACGAACTGTATATTGTCTATAGAACTCCTGCCTGTGACTCTTTGGTATGTATATCTGCATTTTTATACACTTTTCTGCGTTATTTATTACAGATAACAATACGGCTAGAATATATTCGCAAGCTAATGGCAAAATTCCAAATATTTTGAATAGTGGTTTGCAGTGAGTCGATTATCTTGTTCCTGTCATTATTCTTATAACCTTCTTTTGCATAAAATAGTAATTTATGATGTAAACCCGTAAAGTTATGGTTTTTGATTCGAGTGGAAATATTGTGAAACGAGATGCAGACGAAAATCAAAGAAAAACTTTACGCTCGCATATCATACTTTTTTTTTCTGCGAGAATTTTATGATATTAAAAGAAAAGCAACGAAAGATGAAATAAATTTGAGATTAAGTCTGAGCCATTCACCAAAGATTATAGTTCGTTCTTTCCTAAACACCACTTCATAAATTTATCATATTATGCCTCATAAAGTTTTCGGGATTTAGCAGGTATTAAATTTGATTCTGCTTCTTTCGCAGCTCTAAGGATATCATAATTCTCAAAATACATCACAGAACAACAATGATATTGGTTTCTCACGGCCTGGTATAATTTGAATTCTTAGTAATGGTAAAGCTATGGTCCATATCTGTTTATTTTGGCAAGCGTAAAGTTGGACAAAATTATTCTATGCTTGCTGCACTTCTTTGCGCATGAATTCTGTAAAAATCAAATTTGCGATCTGAAATGAGCTGTTATTTACGCTCTTATTTATAAGCTCAAGGATCGGATTGCGAATTATGCAGAGCTCAGTTTGGATAAGATATAATCATGGTGTTTCTAATTAATATATTTAATTGTTTCATTTATATAGCACTCTTTAACATCTAAGCTCATATCAGGGGATTTGCATTAGAAACAACTCGTTGTCTAGGTTCTTTACGTTGGGTTTTAAACACTGTATTTTCTTCACACACACACACACACATTCATTCTCGCATGCATACTTCCAGACTCTGCGGGGGATAGGGAATATTCTAGTTAAAGAAAAATTCGAACCCATGAGAAGTCAGATTGTTGACCACTCGACAAAAATTCAAATCATATGTCGAGATAGTCAGTTGTTTTTAATGATGTTTACGTGATTCACTGTGAACCATTCCATTACAATATAATAAAGGTATCCATGCATACTGGTACAATTTCAGTTACTGTCTAAGTGTAATTCCAAATAACAGTGAAAGAAATCCTTAAACGTATCCATCAGCGCAATTTAGAAACCAATAACAAAGACAATGGGTGAAGTGAATAAAAAGAAGTATACGCTTGTACTACCCACTTTTTAAGCGTTTGCTTGAGTTTGGTGTGAATAAAAAAGTAAGTATATGCTAAGCCTAGTAAAACCTAAGGTTTTTCCGGGAGCTAGGCATAACCGGTGAATAAACCTTAGGTAATACTAAACGGAGAAGTAAAATCTAAATTTTTCTCATGTCTTCCATCAGACATGCCAGCTTTTTACCTAGTATCTGCTGTGGTTATCTTCATGCAAGTTCGCAACAGGAAGATGTACCCTGAGTGTAGACAAATTTAAAAGTTATTACGATTTGAAGAAGATATTGTCAAATTTTTAACGACTGAATTTTTGTCTAAGCACGACGACACTAAAGGCGGCGTATTGTTGCGTTACTTCCCTGACCCAGGTGAGCATTTACATACTTCTACAGTTCGGTGAATGGTCAATGTATATTGAAATATGTAGCAGTTCATTAAGATGTAATTTTACGACAAAACTATAAGAGTGTGCAGGTTTCCAGAGTGGGGTGGCCAATGATTTCGGTATTCATCGCAGTATCATAACAAAAACTGTGCATATAGACATGGATACATGTGACAACTGGATCAAGTGCATGACATGAATGAGGCTCAAATTCTGTGGCAATCACGATTTTCAATGCCTCAGTAATTGGAGCACTGCATTGTACACACATAGAAATTAAAAACCTTACCCAGATGTTTTGCATTTCCAACTTCTATATAAGTCAAAATCTTCTCGGGCTTCTAGCCAGGTAATAACTTGGCTTGACACCAACGTTTCGAAGAAGTGCATCTTCCTCGTCTTCAGGGTTGGTGTCAAGCCAAGTTATTACCTGGCTAGAAGCCCGAGAAGATTTTGAATTAACACGTCGCCAGGAAAGCTATAGTTCTTATTTTCTATATAAGTGTTTGTATCAACAGTTTCATCAGATGATGTCACTGCTCCAACTAATGCGTGACTGAGTTAGAGGTTCCTACTGTTGTCATGGTGACGACATTTTCTGGTTTAGGTGACATTGTTACGCTAGTTTTGTGGAATGTAACGACAATGGTCTTGGCCTATTTTAATGCGGAGAAGGTGCAATTTATTTGTATAACAAAAGTAAAATATGTACTATATTTTAAAACCTACATGTTACTATACATTTGTGAGCAATTCTAAAGAAGGGAAGAGGAGGAACTTGCTGACTCAGCATAATTTGGGAGGGAAATTAGCAAATGCTAATTTTTTTCCGAGTAACCTAGCATTTATTACCTGCTTTTAGTAAAAGAGTATTCACCTCGATTTTAGCAAGTTCTGAAATTACCTAGTATTTACTAGTTAGCATTTACTTCTTTTATTCACTTCACCCAGTATAGTGTGAGTGTTGCGGTCAAGGTCACATAAGAGCATTCATTGCGGCCCGTGTCTCTTGCCTTAATTTACTTCTAGTGTGTGTTTTATTTCGCCAGGAGTATAGTTTTTAAGTTTACGTTACGCTTATGCTTCATTTTCATTGTGAATGATGCCTAAAGCTCAAGTTGGATAGCAATAAACTGTCTGGTTAGTACAGTTATGCAATGAACTGCTCTTTGTTCAAATGTGTGGGAGTATGGCGCAACTAACAATTGCCGGGATACCCGGAAACAAATTGCTGCTGCTGCTTCTTCAGTTTCCGTTTCCGTTCACTTTCGCCATGTTTAAATTTTAACGAGCTTGAGAAACGCACACATGCCGGCTTCCGTGTCCGAGCAGGAGTTAAACAAGGTAATAAATAAGCCTGTTCCTCATTTTGAATAGCACACTATTGCAAGAACAAAATCAACTTGTAAATTAGTTGCGTAACTCTTTGAACTGAGCCTAGCGTAACCATTGATAACAGTTACATTGTTATTACTTTCTGTGTACAATGTACACATTGTAGAAGCGACCATCCAAAAATTTGATTCCGAGATTTCACCGGAAATATGTTTTGATGATCCCTGAGTCCGAAAAAAGCAATTTTAGAAAAAGGTAAACCCTCTAGATCAATTACAAGTAATATGTCAATTAAGATGAAAGATAATGCTATAGAAAGAGTAAACAGATTTACATACCTAGGGCTAACGCTAGACTCATCTTTGACATGTACATACAACCATATTGAACACATTATTAGCAAAACAAACTCTATTATTCGCATATTGTACAGACTAAAAGATCTAGACTTAGATAGCAGCTGTAAAAGAAGTCTTTATTTTGCACTCTTGTACCCCAATTTTCTGTATTTAAATGTAGTATGGTCCAATATCAATAAAGAACAGCTAAACTGTTTAGGAATCCTACAAAACAGAGCAACTAAAATACTTTATGGATTTAATATTTTAAAGCCTTCCGTAGAAGTATTTAAGGAAACAAATATACTGTCATTTTCCTATCTCTATAAATACAGTGAATCTTTATTCATGTACAAAACTGAAAATAACCTCCTGTGTACCAACTCGGTAATCAAACACAAAAAAAAACGTACTCGCTTCTACAAAACTAGATCAGCCAGTCATATATGTATAGAATCAGTTAACTCTACCAAATATGGAAACATAGTGCCACCAAAACATACAATAGTCTCCTACTTAACATTAAAAGAATCACTTAACTTATCCCAATTTAACAACAAACTCTTCAAATACGTACCTACTTGAGTGATACTGTAATTCCTGAAAATTTGACAACAGAAAATCCCTATGGCGTTTATTGAAATGTTGCATTAAGTTTATCCACACACCCACACAAATTACGCTAAAAAATCGTATATATATAAAATGTATACTTATGTGCTCCCTTTTAAATGTGTTTATTTTATTCTTAGTATTTTGTTTACCGCCTCATTTAAGAGCAGTCCCTACCTAGAGCAATATGCTCATTGCTCTATATAAATTAATATATAAATAAAAAAAGGTCCGTTTATGTGTCTGTGGACAGCGTAGCTCAAAAACGAAAAGCCCGTTAAGTAACAAACTTGATATTTAAGTTCAGCATCTTCCAGGAATGCGATACGAAGATTTTCAAGAAAATAACTTCCACCCCTAACTACACTATACATGCAAAAAGTTTCGAAAATTTTGATTTTCTCAAAAATGGCTAACGATTTTGATTAAAATTTCTTATATTTAAAATATTTACATAACAAATAAACTGTATATTTTGAATTTTCTGGGATTAGCTTCTGAACACCCCTTTGTTCTGGATGAATTTTTTTTCTGAATTTTGCATAACAAACCGTAAGAGATAGACAAAAAATTACCACACAAAAATGTAGAGCTCGTCACTTTATGTCCTATGCATTTTTTCGTGGAGTTGACCGTTTTCGAGATATTCCTTGGTTTCAGTTTTAAAATTCTTCTCATACAGCAACTTGTCAAATCCTGGCCACGCAAACTTATTGCAATCCCATAGCAACTACATTTTAAAGCATTTGACTGTCGGTTCAACCTATTTATTTCCCTTCTACTTGTAAGGAAGTAAGTAATAAGACTATTTCTGCTAATCTCCATTAGCATGAAGTGGATATAAGAATACGCTTTTTAACAATAATTTGTTACAGAGACATAGAGAAAGTCATGTGAATGGAGCACATCAGATTGTTTTGTACAACAGGTGAAGAATGTAAAATTACATTGTCCTGTATCCAAACTCATTCTTCTCTTGCTTACCAGTCCGACCGAGCAGGATGGTTCACATGGTTTCGGGAGGTCGCGGGTTCGCTTCCGTGGTCGGTGGGTTTCCACGGGTCGAGAGGCGAATGCTGGATAAGTTTCTTTCATCCCCCAAATTCCCTGTCCCACCATGTTGTTCCCATTGCCATTTCATTCCTTCTTCTTCCCGTTGTTTTCTTTCTGGGTTGGAGGTGTCGGTATAGTGCTGGGTGTAGCGTGGCAGGGAAAACCGATGCTCAAAAAGTGACTATCTCCGTCCCACGACTTCGGCTGGTTGCCGGGATGAGGACCATACTTGGGTCCTATGTGGGAGTGGACCCTGTCATTGCTGTGCCGCGCTCCTGGTTCCGGCCTTCCGGTGTCCTCTCACCTCATCCGTCCCTTCCGAATGTATCCTATACCAATCCAACTCTCTTCCAAGTCTCTCTTCTCCATCCCGGTCTTTCTTCCTCTACCCATTTCCTTTCCCTGGTGGAATCCATTCTGAAACCTGTCTAGGTAATCTTGTTTCTGGCATTCTACGTTCCTGACCATATCGTTCTTTTTACTTATATAAAATCTGGACTTTCATTTATTGTCTAATGATTGAGTTTCGAATCTTTTACTGTCTCTAGAAAATATGTTTAATGCAATTGGTAGACAGGGAAGGTATTGTATTCCACCCAAAAGTTCGATACCCAGATCTCATCGGAAATACACGGTTTGAGGACCTCTGATTAAAAAATAGAAGCATTTTTAGAACATATGTAGGTGTGTGTGTGTCTGTTGTTTTATATTCGCTCACTTCTCACCCAGAGAGAAAGATAATCTAAGTTAACATTTACTGAAAGTGATTGTAACCGCTGTTTTGTGAGCGGGTGAACTGAGATTATGCTGCGGTTTCAAACACAAAATGAGGTCACTATGGAAGATCCGAGACACAGTAATTTATTCTTTCGAGGTTTGGAGGCTAGCCTGCGATAGTTCAATGCCACCATAATCATGTGCTTCTCGCACTTTCAGAAAATAACTGTTATTATCTCTGATGCGACGGGCATTGTCTGCCAACTTCTCAAACCAAACTGTGAAGCTGTGACGGAGCTTTAAAATTATTATGTATAACCTTTAAACCTAGAACAATTTGAACTCGTTTCTACAGAAAAAAATTCTAATCTGTTCCATTCACATTACTTTCTCTATATCTCTGCAAAAATATTATTAAAAAGCTTATGCTTCTATTTACTTCATGATAATCGTAAAAAAAAATTCGCAGATATAGTCTTATTACTTGCTTCCTTGTAAATAGAAGCGAAATAGGTTAAAGTGATAGTCAAAAGCTGGTTGCTATGTGACTGAAGTTCCTTTTTTCTATGGACACGAGTTGACAAATGCTTGTATGAGAAAAGTTTTTTAAGTTTTTAAAGCTGAAACCAATAACAAGGGAATATCTCAAAAACGATCCACTGCACGAAAAAAATGGATATTACATAAATTGTAACGTAATCTACATTTTTTGTGGAGTACCTAAGTTTGTCTATCTCTTATTCCGCTAAATTCATTTAGAATAAAGAGATCTTTAGAGGCGCTTCCCACAAAATTCATGATGTACATTTTATTTGTCAGGTAAATATCTTTAATATATGCCTTTTTAATCAAACTCGTTAAAGCTATTTTTGAGAAAATCAAAATTTTCGAAAAAAAGTTCCATGTAAAGGGTAGATTGACATGGGGGATATTTCTCAAAATCTTCGTGTCGCATCCCTGGAAGATACTAAACTTAAATACTAAGTTTTGGTATTTTACCGATTTTTCGTTTTTGAGTTATCGTCTTCTCAGACACACGGACACACACACGGACCTTTTTCTGAAAATGTTTTTTTGGATACCGGGGACCCTAAAACATATATTTCCGGTGAAATCTCGGTATGGAATTTTTGGATGCATTACAATACCTTCTCTATACACTATATACATAGTACGTGTAGAGAAAGTAGAAAAATCAGATGCATTCCATTCACATAATTTTCTATAGTTGTTCCAAACACAAATTATTCTTACAAAAGACTATTCTTTCATTTACACCACCCTACTCGACATAAATATTAGCACATTAATTTATTACTTGCTTAAGTAGAAGGGAAATAAGAGAATACATTATCCTAAAGCGATAATGACATCCTTTAAAAGCTCGTCGTTATGTGAAACATCTGAGTTTCTGTTCGCTTTGTATGGTCCCGTTTGAGAACACTAAGTATTTTAAAGTTGAAAGAAATAACTAGTAATATCTCAGAAGCGCGCGCGCGCGCGTGTGTGTGTGTATATATGTCTTTGGACAGCATAGCTCAAAAAACGAAAAGACCGTTAAATACCAAACTTGGTAATTAAGTTTGATATCTTCCAAGTATACGACACGAAGATTTCCAATAAATCCCTCCACCCCCAATTACCCTTTACATGGAAAATGTTTCGAACATTTTATTTTCTCAAAATTGATTAAAATATCGTATACTAACGATATTTAAATGACAAACAAAATGTTTATATTGAGTTTCTGGGAATAGCTTCTGAAGACATCTTTACTGTGGATGAATCTTGCTTAACTGCTAAACCGTAAAAGACAGACAAAAACTTGCTACACAAAAAAATGTAGATCTCGTCAAAGCACACAATTTATGTCCTTTAAATGACAATCGCATAACGATAGATTTTAGAACATTTGACGGTCGGTTTAACCTAGTGCATCCCCTTATTTCCCTCCTACTTATAAGGAACGAAGTAATAAGAGCATTCTGCTAATGCTTATCTGGATTAGCAATGTGTAGAAAGAAGAATCATCTTTTATAGGAAGTCTGTAGAGCAGCTAGAGAACGTCATGTGAGTGTAACACATCGGATTTTTTTTATTCAGGGGATTCAAAGTATATATTTCCGGTGAAATCTCGGTATGGAATTTTTTAGTGCAATACAATACCGCCTCTATACATTATGTACTAGTACATGTAGAGAAAGAAAAGATAAGTGTTCCAAGTATGTACATCCAGTGTAATCTGATTTTATCGAAATTCTCAGATTCGTTCTTACGGTAGCCACTACCATGTGGCACAACTGCCCCGTATTTGACGTGTATAGATAACCTTTCGTGTGTTAAAAGAATTGCAGAACTTAAAGGGGCTATCTCAAGATAAAACTCGTCAGTCAGCAGCTGGCGTGAGCGACTTTCGTATTACAAGATATGATAAACTTGGATTTTAAGTTTAGTATTACCCAGGATGCAGCACGAATATGTGTAGGAAATGGGTAGGTAGAGTCAGACTGAAAAAGTCAATGCCATAGCCGGGATTTGAAACACGGATCTCCCGATCTCTAGCCAGTTGCTCTGCCACTGAGCTACATGCCGGATTAGCATTGAATTGAATTTCTCAACTGACTCGCAGTTGAGAAATTCACGCAGACTCAGTGGCAGAGCAACCGGCTAGAGATCGGGAGATCTGTGGTTCAAATTCCGGCTATGGCATTGACTTTTTCAGTCTGACTCTACCTATCCAACTCCTGTCCTACACACGACTTTATGAAAAAACAATTATTCCAATTTTCAGGAAAATCCACCCAAACCAAACTACCGTTTACATGGAAGATTTTTCGAATTTTTTAATTTTCTCAAAAATATGTCAAACGATTTTGATTAAAATATCGTACATTAAATACATTTACAGAAAAAAATAAGATGCTTAGCTTGATTTTCTGGGAGTATTCTCTGAAGCTCTTTTCAACTTAAATGACTTGTATAATTGATAAACTGCAAGAGATAGACACCACCACAAAAAAAAAAAAAAAAAAAAAAAAAAAAAATCCTGATATGTTACATTCACTTGTCTTTCTCTGGCTGTTTTACAACAGATTATTCGTATAAAAACTTACTCTTCTACTTCGTGCTAATTAAGATAAACAAAAGATACCATAAATCAGCGTTATTACTTGCTTCCTTGTAAGTAGAAGGCAAATAAGGGAATACACTACGATAAAGCGATAGTCAAATGCTTTAAAACTACCGCTATGTGATTGTCATTGATAATCGGTTCCCTTTCATGGCCAGCAGAAAAATGAGATATGACACGGGTGAAAACTTCCCGTATAAGAAACACACACTAGAAGTAAATTAAGGCAAGAGACACGGGCCGCAATGAATGCTCTTCGTGTCGCATCCTTGGAAGGTACTGAACTTATATAAGAAGTTTGATATTCAACGGACTTTTCGTTTTTGAGCTATGCTGTCCACACACACACACACACGGACCTTTTTCCATTTTTTTTTTTGGTTCAGGTGGACCCAAAACATGCATTTCCGGTGAAATATCGGTAATGAATTTTGGTTGCAATAAAATACCTTCCCTATACGCTATATACATAGTACGTGTAGAGAAAGTTAAAACATAAGCAAAAACAAACAAAAAAGAAGAACCTTTCTGTTAAAGTTTATATCGATTAGCATGAAAATGATAGAACTAAAAGCTTTTCTAAGAATAATTTGTTGCACAATAGGTACAGAAAGTTTTCTGAATGGAACATATATTTTTCAGTATTGAATTTTTGGCTGGAGTGCAATACTTTTTATAGCTACCATTGCATGGCAGAGCAAGCAATATACCTTATTTTCATCTAATTTGAGGTTATGTGTTGAAATTTTTAGTTAAATTTGGTACTTGTAGTTCTGCACTTTTCAGACATTCTGAGCCATTAATAACTGTCCGTTTTAGCATATTTATGCTAAACAGTTGAACATTAGATTATATTATCCCTAATTAATTATATACCGGCATATATACGAAGAGTAAAAACCTCAATCAAACAGATTGACGTAATAAGGAGAGAAGCACCTGTTAACGAGTTGAACACTAGCAATACTATAAAAAGAGTGACAGTATTAGCCAATGAGAAGCCTGATGTGGAGTTGCTCTGACCTAGAAAACAAGTTTCTAGGAGTAACGGAACGTACGTAGCTGGGAACTGTGAGGTTTGTAACCCTGCTTCCGATGTGGGATACCGTCAACCTCTGCCGTCATACTGCATGTTTTTCTATACTTTATTCTCTGAAAATATCGAAGTTTCTTGAAAATGTCCATTTTAGAATTTTTGCACTTTATAAACTTTCCTTCTTTTAGATCAATGTACCGGTCATTTTCATCTAATTACGATGATAAACATTTAATTGAGGTCTGAAGAAAATGAAATGTGTTATATTCACATGACTTTCTCTACCGTCTATTATTTATTGAGTGCACAAACTATTACTTTCTCTATACGTATTATGTACATAGTGTATAGAGAAGGTATTGCATTGTACCCAAAAATTCGATACCGAGATTTCATCGGAAATATATGTTTTGAGACCCCCTGAATAAAAAAAAAACATTTTTAGAAACATGTCCGTGTGTGTCTGTGAACATAACTCAAAAACGAAAAATCGGTAAAATACCAAACTTGGTATTTAAGTTCATTATTTTCAAGGGATGCGACACGAAGATTTTGAGAAAAATCCCCCCACCCCAAATTATCCTTTACATGGAACTTTTTTCGAAAATTTCGATTTTCTAAAAAATGGCTCTAACGATTTTGATTAAAATATCGTATATTAAAGATATTTATCTGACAAATAAAATTTTATATTTTGAATTTTCTGGGAATAGCCTCTGAAGACTACTTTATTCTGGGTCAATTTTACGGAATGTTGCATAACTGTTAAAGCGTAAGAGATGGACAAAAACTTACCACACAACAATGTATATCCCTTTAAAACACACAATTTATGTTATATACATGTTTTTCGTGGAGTTGATTGTTTTTTAGATATTCCTTGTTTTTGGTTTCAGCTATAAAAAACATACTTTTCTCATACAGGACTTTGTGAACTCGTGTCCGTACAAACAAACGAACATCAGTCACATAACAACCAGCTTTTGACTATCACTTTAACCTATGGTACTCCCTTATTTCTCTTCTACTTACAAGAAAGCAACTAATAAGACTATTTCTGCTAATTTTTTCTCGATTAGCAGGAAGTAAATGGAAGCATAAGCTTTTTAACAATAATTTATTGCAGAGTTGTAGAGAAAGTCATGTGAATGGAACACATCAGTTTTTTTTTTATACATGGGACCACTAAAACATGTATTTCCGGTGAAATCTCGGTATAGAATTGTTGGGTGCATTACAATAACTTCTCTATACACTGTGTACATAGCACGTGTAGAGAAAGTAAAACTCTCATGTGTTCCATAAGCTTGACCTACTCTAATTGTTCCGTTAACAAAATTTTGTTACAAAAAATTATTCTTTTAACTACTTCATGCTAATCAAGATAAACATTAGCAGAATTAGTCTCATTACTTGCTTCCTTGTAAGCAGAAGGGAACACACTGGGCTAAAACGATAATCAAATCTTTTAAAATCTTGTTATCTGAAACAATTGAAATTCTGTTCTCTTTTACTTGCCGGGAGTACATTGCAGAGAGACGAAAAGAAAAATGACCCTACGTTTGAGAAACCAATAACGCAGTTTCGCAAATTGTTAATCTACAAAAATAATGCAAATGACATAACTCGGGTGTTTTAATGAGATCTACATTAGTTGTGTAGTAAGTTTTTATCTGTCGCCCTCCGTGTGCAGTGTTACCATGCTAGTCTCTGAAACCCATGACTCCAGGTATAAACCTAGCGGAGGGTGATGGATTCTTTTCGGCCGCAGAGCGAAGTAAAGCCGGTGGTCCCGTGCAATGATTATTGGCACGTAAAATAACCCCATATCTTGAAAGAAGGTTTCTGGGCAGAATTCATTTAGCTCTACTAGTCGTGATTTCGTCCTAGAGTGCCATGTGTAGGCAATTCCTTGTCACTGTGGTGCGTAGCGGCGAAGTTACGAACTAGAAATTCAAATCTGATCACGGAAACATCGTAACGATGCTCTGTGTCCCTCTTAAGAGCTATAGGAAATTAACTTTTTGTCTATCTCTAACTGTTTACCATTTATACAAAAGTTGTGCAGAATGAAGAAGTCTTCACAGGCTATTTCCAGAAAATTCAACAAATACATTTCGTTTGCCATAAAGATGCCTTAAATATACAGGGTTACTACAAAAGAAATAGACAACTTCAACTGCCTGTAAAACAAAAACTATTAGAGATAGCAACCTAATTATTTTGGAGGTATGTTGAGAAACTCTCAAAGTTTCGTTTGTTACTTTTGGTAACGCTGTAGTATTTTGTTTGTTGTTGCAGAAGCTGAAATGGCGGAAAATCCTGTGGAAAAGGCATATTGCGTGTTGGAATTTGCTAGAACGCAATCAGCAACTGTTGTCCAACGACATTTTAGGACACGTTACCACAAAAATGAAATGATGCGCTCACAAGAACCAGCATCGTCTTCATCATGTCGCAACATGTCGATGCAAAAGTCACGCCGTATGACCTTATCTTCTTCACTCAGAAACTGCAACATCTGTAATCTGTAAGGCATCATGTGCAGTCGCTTCCGCAAGATTTTCCATACAGTTTGCTGTGGAATTTGTAATTGCATGCTTGCCCTAGATGTCGATTTCTGTGGGCTTCTTATGTAGGCAGAACGAACACGTTCAACGTTTTCTTCCGAAACTCTTGGTCTTCCCGAGCTCTTCTCTTTGCACAAACATCCCGCTGTCTCGAATTTTCTATACCAGTCGTAGATTGACTGTCCAGTCGGTGGCGTTTTGTGGTAACGTGTTCTAAAATGTCGTTGGACAACAGTTGCTGATTGCGTTCTAGCAAATTCCAACACGCAATATGCCTTTTCCACAGGATTTTCCGCCATTTCAGCTTCTGCAACAACAAACAAAACACTACAGCGTTACCAATAGTAACAAACGAAACTTTGAGAGTTTCTCAACATACCTCCAAAATAATTAGGTTGCTATCTCTAATAGTTTTTGTTTTACAGGCAGTTGAAGTTGTCTATATATTTTGTAGTAACCCTGTATAATATTTTAATCAAAATCGTTTCATCTATTTCTGAGAAACTCAAAATTTTCGTAAAATATTCCATGTAAAGGGTAGTTGTGAGTGGAGGGAATTTCCTGAAAGTCTTGGGGTCCCATTCTTGGAATATACTGAACTTAAATACCAAGTTTGGCTTTAAGAGACTTTTCGTTTTTTAAGTTATGCAGTCCCCTCCCCTACAGACACTCAAGGACCTTTTATTAAAACGGCTTTTTTGGACTCAGAGGACCCTAAAACATGTACTTCCGGAAAATCTCGGTATACAATTTTTTGGTAAGGTAATTTCTCTATGTACTATGTACATAGTGATAGAGAAAATAAAAACTCCTAGGAGAAGAAAACATTTTTGTATGTGATTGTTATCATGTATATGAAGATATATACGGGAAAACTTCGTGGCATTCGCCTGGCGATAAGGGAAAACCACGGGGAGGGGAGGGTCAACATGAGCAGTCAACGGGGATCGAACCCGGAGCTCCCGAATGTCAGTCTCAGACGAAACGCCTAAACCACTTGTCTCAGTTAGTCAAGAATTATGCTACATTCACAATGAAATGCAAGCGCAGACGCAATGTAAGCGCAAGAGTTTGGACTCATGTTATTTAATGCAAGCATTCACATAGATACACGCAAGACGTAATGCAACGTAAGAGTTTGCAAACTCCAAACTTAATCCTTGCGTTACGTGCAAAGAAGTCTGCTTCTTTTCTCTATGCATTACCTACGAAATCAACAACAGACGATCGCACTGCAAGATTTTACAGGGTCTGCTGTACATGCATTCTCTTCTATTTGGCCGTGCAGTTTCGCGCCATCTCTAATTTCCCTCAAGAGCTTATGACAGTCTCCTTGCGAATCCCTCGTAATTATCATCTGCATCTAGATTTCTTGGTTCTCATAAATCGAAGACGCAGACATAATTCTAGTTCATTAAATGTACAGCTTTATCATTTTCTGCAGTCTCTATGCTTGTACTATTGACAATAATTTTGAATGAGCAAATTGTTGAGACATTACTGCCTGAGCGTCAGTTGCTAATATGTAAGATATTTACAACACATTTACTTGTAAAAGATTGCGTGAATTTTCTTAAGGGTATTGTTGGTTATGTAACTTGCGGTGCGCGTGGTAGATATCTGTATTTAATTTACAGATCCAGAAACCCGTGCCAACTTCTTGCGTTACGCTTACGATAACATTGTGAATGGTCTTCCCTCGCGCATGCGCTTGTGCTACATTACGTCTGCGCTTGCATCTCATTGTAAATGTAGCATTACTCGCAAGCCCGACAATCGGAAGCAAACTACATATTTTAATAGTTATTTATGACATCAGTGGTAAAATCGTGAGCAGGAAGCTTGCGAAACGAGACCGTAATCCTACGAACAATATAAAACAATTTTAACACTATATCAATATTTATAGACACATTATAATTATAAATAGATTGTTTTACCTATTTCACGAATGGTCTGCGATATTCAGTTGTTGCCTTCTTAGCATCAGTGCTGACAACATGACGACTTACTCTTACAGAACGAAAACATTCTATGCAATGGAGGCAGTGCAGCAGTTGTAACTTTGCGCTCTCCGCTGTTTGCATAATTTAGTCTGGTTCAGCAGATTCCATGTTCATCCGCCATTTTAGAATCGATACGAGCTTTCAGAGTGATAGCCTACTTGAATGAGGCCGTGGACTCATAAACCAAAGTTGGCTACATTGGAGTGTTATAATTTTATAACACTGAGTGACAAATTTTTCTACTTTTAACGCAACTGACATCTGACTTTTAGCACCAACTGTTTAAAAAGGATGTATTTTCAAACATCAACTGAAACTTGGCAAACACACACCGATTATTTTGATGATTCGCTGAAACAGCTCCCGACAGCTGGAGAACGAAACACTGGTGTCATATTGTTGATGCGCATATGACAGACTTTCGCTTGTAAAACCTCGCCTTCGTTGCAGCCAAGAAGTTTTCACTTTCTCTGCCATAACCCTATGGTAGGTAGACGAAGCAAGCCAAAATTGAGATTTCATCCAAATTCATTTTTTTATTGTTTCATTTATATAGACCCCTTTAACATCTAAGATCATATCGGGGGTTATGTAGTTGAAACAACTCGCTGTCTGTAGGCTGTTTACATTGGGTTTTAAATCGTATTATTTTCTTGAAACACACATATACACACACACACACACACACATTCACTCTCACATACATACTTCCAGACTCTATGGGGGATAGGGAATAATTCTGGTTAAAGAAAAATTCCCATCGAACCCAGGACCTCCGGGTGAGAAGTCAGCTCGCTGACCACTCGACCACGGAGGCAGTCAATTCATATTTGTATCCCTTGAATACAAATAAAGCACTTTTAGAAGAAAAAATCGGATGTATTCCATTCACATAACTTTCTCTATATACAAGTAACAAATTAATGTTTAAAGGCTTATTCTTCTACTACTTAATGCTAATCGAGATAAGCATAAGCAGAATGTTCTTATTACTTACGTCCTTGTAAGTAGATAGGAAATAAGGGAAATAGACTAGGCTAAACCGACAGTCAAATATTTTAAAATGTGGTTGCTATGGGATGGAAATCCGTTTCTTTGCGTGGCCAGGAGTTATTACCGAATCAGAAAAGTATAAGTATTTTAAAACTGAAACAAAAAACAAGGAATATCTCAAAAACGGCCAACTCCATGAAAAAAAATGTATATAAGATTAATTCTGTGTTTTAACGAGCTCTAGGTTTTTGTTACGCTTTTGTCTATCTCTTACAGTTTACCAGTTATGCAAAATTCAGAAAAATTCATCCACATTAAAGAGGTCTTCGGAGACTATTCCCAGGAAATTCAACGTTTTATTTTTCATGTAAATGTCTTTAATATACGATATTTTAATCAAAATCGTTAAGAGCTGTTTTTGAGAAAATCAAAAATTTCTAAAATGTTTCCATGTAAAGGGTAGTGAGGATGGGAATTGTCTTGAAAATCGTGTTGCACCCTTGGAAGATGCTGAACCTAAATACCAAGTTTGCTATTTAACGGGCTTTTCGTTTTTGAGCTATGTTGTCCACAGACACACATATAACGGAACTTTTTCTAAAAGTCCTTTTTTTTTGGATTCAGGGGATCCCAAAACATGTATTTCCGGTGAAATCTCGGTATGGAAAGTTTGGGTGCACTACAATACCTTCTCTTCTACACTATGTATATAATACGTGTAGAGAAAGTAAAAACGAAAAGTCGGTTAAATATCATACTTGATATTTAAAACCAAATTTTCCAAGGATGTGATATTTGAAGTCCTTTGGGAAAATTCCCCTACCCCAAACTACCCTTTTACATCCAGTATACAATGGGACACTGAGAACTACAGTAGTTAAAGAGCGTCCATAAATAGATAAATAAACTCAGCTTCCTAAATTCTATAAACATTTCAGTGTGATATGTTAATTAGTTACTGAAATAATGGGTTTAGCACATTTATTAGGTAAGGTAGGACGTTAATCCCCCCCTGATTTACCTATCCTGATTCAATGAATCAGAGACGATAAATAAGTCTGATCATTAAAGATTTCCAAAATTCATTAACTTTATTTATTACCGTAAAACACATAACACATAAACATATGCCAATAACCTGTTTACTATCTTGGAGCGTTTACTTCCGTGAAAAAGTAGACACTTCCATATATCTGGCAACCCTGTATAACCCACATGTAAACAAACAAAAACAAGTGAAGCGAGCGAACAGAAAACTTACGCAATAATGTAGGCTCAACAATTACAGTAAGTAGACCAGCCGGTTAGCTTGTACAACAGGTTCTAGGGACATAGTATTACCTCCTCCTGGTGTAGCAACATGACGGGGGCGGATGTTGCCGCCGCCTCCTCCACCAAGCCGCCTCTTGCCGCCACCATATCTCACAAGTAACTCATTCTGTCAAAAACAGTAGCCAATCTCGTTACGTCACTCTCTGTTTGGCCAATCTCCAGATTCGTTTTGTTATAGCGAGTTAGCGGTCACTTTCACGCAGTACCTTACTATAATATTGCAACATCACAGTTCCAAAAACAAAGTAGCCGTGTCATCAGAAATTTTCACTCCGTCACGGATGGATAACTTCAGAGAGAGCATCAAACATCACTGTCCTGGGCTGCGTGCTTCGAAAATGGGTGAGGAATCAACCTACCAACATTACAGTACGAAACTACAACAGTTGAAAACACAAAACTCATTTCAACTGATGATCGTAATATTACTAAACCTAAATTACTATATCTATCCAATGCATTTTTCTTGGCCAAAGAAATCATCCATACTAATTGTAGTTTTGAACTACATCGTAAACAAAGCACCAAACTAGTACCTCACCATAGATATAGAGAAAAGAGATAGGAAATGCTCTATCTTTATGCACTGTGGTTGGTGAAGCACGTTTTTGCTAAACCGCCATATTTAGATTCTACACTTTTGAGATGAGTAGGCCTTGTGTGGGTTAACTGTGCACCCAAAAATAAGATGTGATGTTAAACATTCAATTAAGCAGTAAATTTAGACTGTATGTTTTAAACCAGTATAATACTCAATACGTGTGTGGTGTTTCATTGTAGTTTCCCGAATAATAGAAGCAAAAACAAGGAAAGGGCAATGTGTTTCAATACATAGGTTAGAATACTGACTTAAGTGATTTTGTGGCGTTAAATGTTCAATTAAGCAGTACATTTAGTGGTGAAAACGCGTGATATTTGATTTTAGTTCTCGAATAGCAGAAGCATAAACAAGGAAAGCGAAATGTGTTTCAATACATAGGTTAAAGTACTTATTTAAGTGATTTTTCAGTGGTATACTTAGTGAAATACGTTATACATTAACAACAGAACGATTCTGGTTGTAATATTTTAGATTTCCAACTCGGAAAGACCTTAGAGAAGCTTGAGTAAAGACGATTCATAGACAAAATTGGCAACCTATTCCGGTTTATAAGAAACCTCTTGCTAATTCGCCCATTTAGCAGCTATCGCGAAAAATAATTACTATCAAATGATGTGCTTATGCTACCAGAACCGTGAGAATAGGGGGTGTGTTTCTCGGACTCGGAATGCAATACATGTGGTCCACAGTGAAAGTCATTATAATCTTTAGGATAAGCTCTGATACTTGTCACCCTTTGGTATGTACTTATTTATTAGTTCATGTACTGGAATTAATGGCTATAGACATGAGAGACAAACAATTAGGTTTGCTTAAAATCTGATATTTTGTCTTCCTTCAGTTTTAGACCAAGAAATCAGAACAAAATTAAGTTATGACTTTGCCGCGATGTTTACCACAATAACACTAATTTATCAACAATATCTTCTGACAGACCGAAAAATGTGACTGTACTAAATATTTCTTCAACTAGATATCTCTCCCCTCCCATTTTCCTTTGTTTTTTACTTCAAAAACTTGGAAAAACAGTTAATTTGACAGATGTTGCGTATGGTGAATATGGTAGCGTGTAGTACCAAAAGATAGCGGCTGGACACAAAACGCTAGGCATTTCGACCCTATACCCCTCACACAACTGTTGCAAGAAGTATTCGTCTTCGCTTTAATTCTAGCAGCCAATTTAAGGGAGAGCTAGAGTGACCAACTTTTGAACAACACGGGAGATTGGATCACGCAAATTTTAGCGAAAGTTTGGGATATAAATTCTAAAACCTATGGATTGCTATATTCAAAGTTTTTAATCCAATTTGGAATAGTTATACCGTGGCAATAATGACTACAATTACAATTAGATTGTCTATATATTGAATGGGTGTAGGACTGTTGCACTCGGTGACACTTGCTCTCAATAATCCTTATATCTGAACACATTATGTTGTGATAGTACTAATTAAGCTCCACTTTCAAGCAATAATGGTCTGAATTCCTGAGTGCAAATGTGACTAAATTGCACTTGAGTGCAGGTGTCACAGACCCGATTAAACTTACGTTCATTTAACATCAATAATGGCGCATTCACATAGAAAAGTTAACGCAAACGCAACACGAACACTAAAGCTTTTGATCAGGCTAATAAATGGGACCATTCTCCATTCCTTTCGTTAAAATGAACATCATCGCCAGACGCTAACAATCTCCAAGCGTTCATGTTGACGAGGTTCAAGAGGAAAAACAAAACACTATCGCACTGCACAAGAACAAAAGAAGTGAAAACATGGAGTCATATGACGAGAAATTTATTATTTTATTTCAAAACCATCGTTGTCTATATGACAAAAATATAAGTCATACAAAGATAATTTGCTGAAACAAAATATTTGTAAACAGATTGTGAGTGAAATGAGTTGTGAAAGGTTTCAATAATAATAATAATAATAATAATAATAATATTCCGCCTGGGTAGTGTGGTGGTAGCGTGTCTGCCTCACATTCAAAAGGTCGTGAGTTCGAATCTCACCTAGGGTGAGTTACCCGGATAAGGATTTTTTCGGGGTTTTTCCCTTATCCTGAGAAGACGAATGTCGAGTAAGTTTAAGCTCCGTGGACCCCGAGATCATTTGAGCATCATTTCACCAATTTTGTTCATCGTCGATATGACCAACCAGGTTAAAGGACGTTAAACTACAAAAAGGTAATAATAATAATAATAATAATAATGTTTGCTTGGTAGTGAGATACTCAGGTTATGTTGTAGCTATTCGGTTTCTTTCATTTACGGAATAAATGACGTTAAAACATTAGTACAGTATGTTATTTTATTTTTCCAATTATTTTAAGTGCAAAGTTATTCTGAAATTTTCAATATAGAATCATTTGATGAAATGCTAATAGGGTAGTACAAATTTCGTTCAATAATATCGCACGTCTAGGCACGCACGCGCGCACATACACACACGCACACACACACAAAGACGCACAATGTGGTAGCATAAATAGCACTGCTGCTTCTTCTTCAATATTTGCAGCCTCCATTTTAATTGCGTTCACACTTCGATTTTTTATTTTAGTATTGCCATTAACGTTATTATGATCGTGAATTGCAAAGCGAATTTCATGTTCATGTATTCGCGTTTGAGAAACTTTTCTACGTGAATGGGCCATAACTTATGCAGCAGCTTTAATTTTGCCTTGCCTTGCAAATTGTAAGAACTATCCCAGGGGTAGCTGAAATCGATTTCAGTCCAATTTCATGTTAATATTAATTGCGTTTCAGTGTTAAATTCAATACAAATTGTAATCGTTTTGAATATGCAAGATTCGAGAATAAATAAACCAACATTTTATGTTGGCGAACCTGTTTAACACAGTTCTGTGTATTATAAGAGGTTTTGAGTTTAGTGAATTTTTTTAGAAGAATTGCAAGGTTATGGAGAAGATGAAAACTACTCTCTTTTGTGTACAATTACACCACTACTGGCAAACTTATTGAAGAAAGAAAGAGAAAAAATCTGAAGTGTTCCATTCACATGACTTTCTCTACATCTCTGCAACAACTTATCGTTAAAAAAGATTATGCTTCTATATACTTCATGCTAATCGAGAAAAAATTGGCAGAAATAGTCTTAGTACTTGCTTCCTTGTAAGTAGAAGCGAAATAAGGGAGTACCATAGGTTAAAGTGATAGTCAAAAGCTGGTTGCTATGTGACTGAAGTTCCTTTGTTTGTATGGACACGAGTTGACAAATTCCTGTATGAGAAAAGTATAAGTTTTTTAAAGCTGAAACCTAAAACAAGGAATATCTCAAAAACGACCAATTCCACGACAAAAGCTATATGACATAAAGTGTGTGTTTTTATGTGTTCTACGTTTTTTGTGTGGTAAGTTTTTGTTCTATCCCTTACGTTTTACGGCTATGCAAAATTCCGTAAAATTGATCCAGAATAAAAGTCTTCAGAGGATATTCCCAGAAAATTGAAGATGTACATTTTATTTGTCAGGTAAATATCTTTAATATACGATATTTTAATCGAAATCGTTAGAGCCATTTTTAAGAAAATCAAAATTTTCGAAAAAAGTTCCATGAAAAGGGTAGTTGGGGGTGGGGAGGATTTTCTTGAAAATCTTCGTGTCGCATCCTTGGAAGATACCAAACTTAAATACCAAGTTTGGTATTCAACGGTCTTTTCGTTTTTGCGCTATGCTGTCCACAGACACACACACACGGACCTTTTTCCAAAAATGCTTTTTTTTTTATTCAGAGGGACCCAAAACATATATTTCCGGTGAAATCTCAGTATCGAATTTTGGGTGCAATACAATACCTTCTCTATACACTATGTAATGTACATAATACGTGTAGAGAAAGTAAAAATGTATACAATATAAATTGTGTGTTTTAACAAGATCTACATTTTTTGTGCAGCACGTTTTTGTCTATTTCTTACGGTTTACCAGTTACATAAATTTCAGCAAAATTCATCCGGAATAGCTTTCAAAAGCTATTCCCAAAAAAAAAGTCAAGATATGCATTTAATATGTGATATAAATATCTTTTTACACAACATTTTAATCAAAATAGTTAGAGCCATATTTGAGAAAAACAAAATCTTTAAAAAATATTCCATGTACAGTATACTCTGGGTGAGGGATTTTTTGAAAATCTTCGTGTCGCATCCTTGAAAGATATTAAACCTAAATAGCAAGATTGTATTTTACGGCTTTTAGTTTTTGAACTATGCTGTCCAAGGCACACAGACACGAAACGCGCGCTCGCGCGGAACTTTTAAATGGGTTTGTTTTTCGGACTCGGGGGACCTCAAAACGTATATTTACAGCAAAACCTCGACAGCGAAGCTTCTCTATGTGCATTGTACATACGTGCTGGATTTACTGGATCCAGTAAATTGGGGCTTGTAATTGATTGTAATAAATATAAGAGATTTAATTGTTTATAAATAAAATACACAAATAAAATAAAATTGAATAATATATGAATAGTACAATGTAAAATAAATAAAATATGAATGATTTATGAATATATCAATTTATTAAACAGTAAGTTTTAATAAACTGATAATTAAATATGTAAAAGAAATAACTTAAAAGTGATAAATGCATTGTAATATTAATTAGGTATATAATAAATATATACATAATAAATAGATTAATTTTAATTTACTATGTTTTAGTAAAAATGAAATTTAAAGATTATCATTTATTATATCTTATCATTTATTATTTTTTGACATTTTATTCATATTTTTATTTTTTATATTTTCACTTTTATTTTTTTTAAATTATATTTAATTATGCTAGCTTAAACTTATCTGTAAATGATGATGTATTTATGTAATGTATAGTGTAAAGTTTAATAAATATTTAAAATCTGACATAACAGACCCAATTTAAGTAATTATCGAGGTTATTATACAGATTTTTATTTTATGTGCATACGTGTTATAAATAGTAAAAATTGATGTCCATAAGAGTAGCATTTCCAAATATTATCTGATCCCCCCCCCCCCAAGAATTTCCCTAAAACACCCCTGGGCATACAGAAGAAGGGAATTTCATCACATAGCAACCAACTTTTGAAAGATTTAACTATCGGTTTAGCCTAGTTTATTCCCTTATTTCCCTTCTACTTCTAAGGAAGCAAGTCATAAAACCATTTGTGTTGATGTTTATTGCGATTAGCATAATGTAGACATAATAAACTTTTGTAGGTACCTACAATTTGTTGTAAAATAGGTAGAAAAAGACTCGTGTAAGTGTAAAACATTAAATTTGTAATGACGTCCTCCAAAAGGTGTAAATTGGGTGACTTAAATATTTTAAAATGAAGTTATTGGAAATTGTATACTGTGTTTTTAACACCAAATTTCCTTCTGTATCTTATCATGGAGTATTTTTACTTTTTCTACACGTACTATATACATAGTGTATAGAGAAGGTATTGTATTTCACCCAAAGATTCGATACCGAGATTTCACCGGAAATATATGTTTTGGGTCCCTCTGAATCCAAAAAAAGCATTTTTGGAAAAAGGTCCGTGTGTATGTCTGTGTACAGCATAGCGCAAAAACGAAAAGACCGTTGAGTACCAAACTTGATATTTGAGTTTGGTATCTTCCAAGGATGCGACGCGAAGATTTTCAAGAAAATCCTCCCCATCCCCAACTACCCTTTACATGGAACTTTTTTCGAAAATTTTGATTTTCTTAAAAATGGCTCTAACGATTTCGATTAAAATATCGCATATTAAAGATATTTACCTCACAAATAAAATGTACATCTTGAATTTTCTGGGAATGACTTGTGGGCACTTGTTTATTCTGGATGAATTTTACTGATTTTGCATGACTAGGAAACCGTAAGAGATAGACAAAAACTAACTACACAAAAAGTACAGATCTCGTCTAAACACACAATTTATGTTCTTTACGTTTTTATTGTGAATGCAACCTCTGATATATTCTTTGTTATTATCTTCACTTGTAAAGTACTTATACTTTTCTGAGACAGTTTTTCTTTTGTTCTACTCCTGTCCAAGCAAAGAAGCGATTTGTAACGAAAACATTTGACTATCACTTTAGCATAGCGCATTCCTTTTGCTCCCGTCTACTTATAAGGAACTAAGTAATAAGAACATTCTGTTAATGTCGATTAGCATTGTGTAGAAAGAAGAATAATCTTTTGGAAGAAGTTTGTTTGTAGAGCAGCTAGAGAAAGTCATGTGAGTGTAACCATAAGATTTTTATATCCTTTTTATATACCTTGGTACTCTTAGGTTTTAGAATCTAATAAAAATGTGTTCCCTACGTGTTTCTAAAACTGCCACTATCTCTAATATATAAATGAATGAATGAATTGTATTTACAAAATAATTAAAACAATTCTTCGTAATCACTGTGAGAATATGGTGTAATGTGGATAAAAATCAAGGAGTAGAAGACACGTAGTCTACCCAGGCCAGTGACGTCTGTATGCACTTGTAAATATTATTGGTGTTGAGATCAAACCTGTTTAACTAGCACACGTAACACTGTCAGTAGAGAGACTGAACTCGACTGACTGACAAGACAAGTACCTGCTGCTAACGGTCCCTCGCCCCCACCAACACCTCCTCAGCTCTTCGTCCGTAGTGGTCAACATTCAGATATAACGTCTATCAAATTTGGAAAATCCATAATATGCAAAATATGGTTTTACTGTCTCTAACATGTATGTACAACGTACATAGTGGATAGAGAATGTACCTATTATATTCCAAAAATTAGAAGTCGAGATTACACCAAAAATCTATGTTCTGAGGTCTCCTGAGTCCAAAAAGCATTTTTAGAAAAAGCTCCGTAAGTGTTACTGTGGACAGCATAGCTCAAAAACTGCGTTTAACACCAAACTTGGTATTTAAGGTCAGTATCTTCCAAGGATGAAGGAAATCCCCGTCCCCTAACTACCCTTAACATGGAAAAAATGTCCAACATTTTTATTTTCTCCAATAATTTTGATTAAAATCTCTTAAATTTAAGATATTTGCATGCCAAATAAAATGTATATCTTGAATTTTGGGAATAGCCTCTGAAGACTACTTTATTCTGGATGACTTTTACGGAATTTTGCATACCCGGCAAACCGTAAGAGAGACAAAAACTTACTTCACAAAAAAATGTAGATAACGTTAAAACACACTGCTTATATTATATACAGTTTTTTCGTGGAGTGGATCGTTTTTGATATATTCCTTGTTTTTGGTTTCAGCTTTAAAATATTTAACACTTTTCTCATAAGGAAATTTGTCAACTTCTGTCCATACAAACGAAGGAACTTCAGTCACATAGCAACCAGCTTTTGACTATCACTTTAACCTATGGCACTCCCTTATTTCTCTTCTAATTAGAACAAAGCAACTAATAAGACTATTTCTTCTAATTTTTTCTCCATTAGCGTGAAGTAAAACGAAGCATTAGCTTTTTAACAATAATTTGTTGCAGAGATATAGAGAAAATCATGTGAATGAAACACAATTTTTTTTTTTTTTTTTTTTTTTTATATAAGTTTAGGATTCATATCATTATACGAGGGCCAGTGACAGACGATTTAGCTGAACAAATGATATCAAAAGATATCCACGCAACTTTATTTACAAAGTTACTGTACCTTACTCTATTTCTCAACGTAATCGTCATTGCTATCAAGGTATTTATTGTCACGTTTTTTGTTTTGTTTTTTGAATGCACAAAATGTTCGGCCAATCTAATTTTATATTCAAATAACGCAAGTGTATAGTGATAATGTAATGAACGAGTCTTCAGTGAGGAAATAGTAATCAAAAAGGAACCAGTGTGTACGATAAAGACCGAAGTGGAAATTCATGAATCGTTATGGAGGAGTTGAAAGCAAATGTTAATAAAAGAACTCGAAAAACCGGTGTTTCACTTTGGACACCCTACATGACTTTTTAGGTGGAAAAGATTTCCCAGCCATGAAGATCTCAAAGTGACTCAGATGTTTAGCGGTGGAAGAGTATAACATCTGCATTGAAAAACTGGTATCACGTGACAATAAATACGTTGATAGTAATGACGATTACGTTGAAAAATAGAGTAAGGTAGTGTAACTCTGTAAATAAAATTCTGTGTTGTTTAGTTATGCTAAATCCCAGAAAACTCAAGATATACATTTTATTTGCCAAGTAAATATCTATAATATACGGTATTGTAATCAAAATCGTTAGAGCCATTTTTGAGAAAAATAAATTTTTCAAAAAATGTTCTATGTAAAGGTTAATTTGGGTTGGGATTTTTTTTTTAAACTCTTCGTGTCGCATCCTTGGAAGATATTAAACTTAAATACCAAGTCTGGAATTTAACTGATTTTAGTTTTTGAGTATGCTGTCCACGGACCCTTTTCCAAAATGCTTTTTGAATTCAGGGGTCTCAAAACATATATTTCCGGTGAAATCTCGGTATCGAATATTTGGGTGCAATACAATACCTTCTCTATACACCACGTACATAGTACGTGTAGAGAAAGTATTTAAAATACTCCGCTAAAAGACTTAATTATAAAATGTGTTACAAATGTCACAACCTATGTCCGTTTTGAAAAGCACTACTTTACAACGATGAAAGATTAAAACATTTTATTGCTGCAGTGTTTGAGCTAGTAGCTTTACGTGAATGAATGCATCAGTATTTACTAGAAATGTTTGTGGTGCTGCTGTTTCTTCCTGGAGCTGTTGAGAGTAACACGGAGTAGGAAGCTAGGACGTCGATGTGCCCCCGGCTAGAGACACACTTGGGGGGACCTGCCCCACTTTTATAATCTCGCTGTATTCAATGTTGGTTCAGTAACGTTCATAAAGTTCACCCTCCGTGGTGTAGTGGATACAAGGTTGCGGGTTCGAACCCGGCGCAGAGTGATGGATTTTTCCGGGGTAAATTTTTCTTTTACTCCCTGGAGTGCAAAGGAGAACCGAATTTCAGTTGTTTCACATAGAGATAGGTTTTAAAATATTTTACTATCGCTTTAGCCTTGTGTTTTCCCTTATTTCCCAAGCAGTAAGAGCATTTGTGGTAATGTTTAGCTCGAATAGCATAGATAGTATATACAGGCTGTTAATGAACTACACCCAAATAATTTGCGAAATTGTGCACATGACTGACATAAGTAATTTGAGATCGGCGATGCATGGTCCCCGGATAAACATAGAGCAACTACATAGTGTTAAACGTGTGGGTATCAGGTGCTGATAAGTCGGTGTTAAAGCAAAACAGTTGAAAAAATGGCTTAGAATGTCTTTAAAACTGCTGCCCGAGTATAGAAATATTGATTTTTAGCAGTTCGTTTCTAGCGTCCTCAAGATTTAATGTCGCAAAAATCTCGAACTAATCACTTGACAGTGTGACACTGAGCATTCATTAACTGCGTTCTTTAGTTATGTAGCATACTCTGGAGGCGTTTTTTCAACTACTCTGGTGGTTTAATGCGTAACGTGGGAAGCTGCAATCCCAAAGGTCATGAGTTCGATTCCTGTCATAGAGTAGATTTATTATTATTATTATTATTATTATTTTCATTTCAGACGAAGTGCCGCGATACGTGAACGAGACCCGAACTCGGAAACCATCTTTCACTTGAAAGTCAGTATCATAACCACTACGCTAGAGAGGCGCGCTGTAATATGTCCCTGCGTTTTTCGTGTTATGCTCTCGGTTGATAAATTAGCCAGTGGCGTACTGACTGGCACTTCAGAAACTTATAGTCGTTACTTCGAAATTTCAATAAACATAAGTCTCCTATCTCAAATTACTTAAGTAATCTACATATTCTGTGAAAAAATTTCGGTATAGTTCATTAACACCCTGTATATATATGTATTTATTTATTTACTTTCTCCACACGTACTAAATACATAGTGTATAGAAAAGGTATTGTAATGTACTAAAAAATTCGATACCGAGATTTCACTGGAAATACATGTTTTAAGAACTCCTGAATAAAAAAAAAATTAAAAAAATAAAAAAAAAAGCATTTCTGGGAAAAGGTGCCGGAAACTGAGTGGTGTGATTGCTTCCAGAAATGGTTCCAGAGGATGGAACGCTCCTATATTGCCAGGTGGAGTATTTTGAGAAACTGGGGTAGACAAAACGTTTCTATAAGTATTCATTACTTGCTGCCTTAATGCTTATCACTACATGGAGATGTTGTATAGCCTGGAACCCAACAGACTTCGTTTTTATTTTTTTAAATTCTGGAGTCCGGTCGGGATTCCGGCGCTGTATACTCCTTTTTGCATTTTCCTAACATTTACTTTGGTTTCTGTTTGATTACCGTTTTGCAGTTCACAAACATATAAACAAAGGTCCCAGCCCACGATCCCCAGCGCCACGAAGCACCAAAGCGAGACCCTTTAGCAAGCGCGGCCATGTGGACCGGCATCCCAAACCCTGAGGTTGTCGAGCTGTTGGATCCTACTTATATCTTAAATCTAATGCATACTACCTACTATTGTGGAATTTTCTTCTTCGTCCTGCCAAAGAGTTAAATTGACGCCGATTTGTACCATTAGACACAGCTACATGTCCCAACATGCTATTCGTATGATTTCCGCAATATTGTTTATACAGTAACGGTCGCTACTATTTAGAACCACGGAGTAGGGTCGCCGTGAGTTTTCTCTTGCGACTTTCGAGTTGCATAAAGCATAAGGCTGGTAAGCCGTTGACTAGTGCTGAAAAAACTATAGTGTTAAAAATGTATGGTAAGTTTTGTGAGAAATATCCAACACTTCCCATGAAAGAAATGATGAAATTAGCTTCAGAGTTCACCAGCGTTTAGGCTACAAATATAAACAGTGCTCATAAAGAAAAACCTGAAACGGAAAAGTGGTTGCATCCGAGAAAAATAGAAAGCGTGTGAAATATATGATGCAAGAATGTGATGATTTTGTGAAGAATGCAATTCGTGTAGTAGTGCACAATATGTTTTTTAAAAATGAGCCGCCAACAGTTAATAAAGTGCTACATGTAACAAAAGAAGAAGCATGTTTTGGGAGATGGATAGTTTAAGTGACACTGTTGACAACCTTTGAGAGGAAATCAGCAGCACAAATATTTCAGACGACGATTCTGATCTGGAGGGAATAGAGCCGCTTCCGAAGAGCGAATAAATGTAAGTTATCGCATACACGATATTTTTCGCTCGTGTTTTTTAGAGTTTAATTATTACATGAGTGCCTATTTATTTTGTAATGACTATCTGTATTATCACCATTATACCTAACAGAATATTTTAGTCACCGCTTAAGTTGGAATAAGGCACGGAATGTTGAGTAATACGGTAGGTATCACCAGCTAGATGCGCAGTAAACTTCCGTGTGATGACGTCAGCTGGTGTAGCCGCTCTCATTACACTTCATGACACTGACAGTGTTTATGAGGATTTTGGTTGTTCAAGCTTCTTGTGAGTGTTGTACGTGATGAATTAGTTATATATATATATATATATATATATATATATATATAAGGGATGACCGTTTCTGTCCAGATAATTCCCGGATTTGCTCCGTACATTTTGACGAGGAAGATTATGAACGAGATTTAAAAGCGCAACTCCACCAACCTGCTCCTAAAAATATTATATTACATTTAAATGTGGTACAGCAATGCTTTTTAAAGTTGTCTAATGACTTGTGTCAGAAAGTTAACAGTCCTAAGAAAAGAAGACAAAACGACTTCTAAACAGAGATGCAAAGCAGTAGTAAATGCTCTGTTAGAAGAAACAAACAGCAATTCTGAAGAAAATATCTCCGAAAATCCTGTCACCTCTCCCTCGCCATCCACAAATATAGACGACATTAAACCTGAAGTTTAAGCACTTATAAGTCACAAGATTAGAAAAGTACAGCAAAAAGTACAATCATAAATGTATAAGTTAAGAAGCGTTGAACGTGCATTCCAGAAAATGTTCACATTTTGCCAGCAGCAAGTTTTACTTACAGGTAGATATAAAAATTGGGACTCTGATGACATTTCAAAGGAAATCATTTCGAGATGCATGTCTAACAAAGCATATGATTATGTGAGAGAATGCCGTAAATATCCTCTACGAAGTACTATAACCATCAAAAGACGCTTGCCCAATTTATTATATCACAGAAATTATTAAATTAAATGTGTAACTATTACAACAGAAAGCAAGTTCTGTTAGTGAGTATGAGAAGGATCTTGTTCTGAGCTTTGATGAGATGAAAGTGAAATCCGATTTTAATATGACAACGTAGAAGAGGCAACCTGCGGTCTGCAGCTTAGCAGGTAAGTGGAAACTGCCAATATACAATTTTGATAAGACAATAACAAGACATTGTTCAAATGGTCACAAGGCAGGTTTCAAAACCCGTTCCTTAGTCTGTGATATGGGAGGATCGAAGTACGTTAACACTTATGCTTTGTCGAAAATCTGGTATCTGGCACAAGTTCTACCAATGCCTGAGAAATATGCACAGTTAATTGAACGAGCTATAGGCTATTATATTTGGCGTGGTTACCTTTATAAGGTGGCCAGAGATCAAATTCGACAACCACTCGGGAAAGGAGGGTTGGGTTTAATTGCTGTCCATTTAAAAAGTAAGGCACTTCTTATGAAAGGAATACTGGAAGCTCTGGCTGGGATTGGAGATGAACAGGATATTGCGTATTGGGCTGATTTGCAACGGTCACCGCAGAGGCTTGAAGCTGTTCCAGTAAGTTTTCGGCCCCTGTGGGAATTGCTGAGAGATGTAGTAGCGGGAATACGGACGAGGATACTGTATAAATATTTACTCACAAAAAAAGGTGAAATTACCTGGAATTCAAGTAAAGTATCCGAATAACAATTGGAGTCAAATCTGGAAGGCGTTCAGGACCCCGTACATACCAACAGAATGGAAGGTGCAAGCATACGCCCTGATACATGAAATTATCCCAACAGAAGTAAAGAAGTAGAGGCATAATCTGGTTCAGAGTCCCTTGTGCCAGATGTGTGGAAGGCTAGACACACCGAGGCATCGACTCACACAATGTGTGGAAGTCCAACAGCTATGGAACTGGACAACAACAGAATTTGCAAAACTGTTCCCAACGCAGATGCGCACAGATCTATATGGCCTCTTTCTCCAGTTGCAATATAGTGGCGCAAAATATGAATTTCTACAAATATGGTTTGCCATGGGGTACCAATATTTTGTGTTCACAGATACCAATAAGAACGTCGTCACTTTCAAAAGGCTGTTGAGAAAAGAGCGACTACACTTAGCCAAATTAACGTCGCCCATGGCGAAACGGTGCGCGGCACAGATTGCATGTCTCGATGTGTGGCAAGGAGCAGATTTATTGACTTCCTTACAGGTAGCTTGCGATTAATGTTTTATGCTTCTATTCTGTACAGAAAAGGAGAATCCAGATCATCTAGCTCTAACGGTAATATAATCACCAGACTCTCAGGGCCGTTGTTTTCTACCACTAGGATGGAGCATCCAAACCAGGGAAAGATGGAGGGAACATGACCATTTAGCACCAGTGTCACCAGTGTAACGCAGTGAAATTATCATGGTTGTCTAAGTCAATTTATTGTTAAAGTTTATATCCTTGTTTTTATACGAAAAATGTTGTAATTTTATCTATAAATGGACATAAAATAAAAAAAAATTGAAAATTACTCTCTAACCTTGATTATAAGAGAGAAATACTACATCTCGCATCCTGCTAGAGAAGCAAAAAATCGCCGCTTACTAGCTTTCTACGACATTCCTCATTTGCTGAAATTATTCAGAAACCATTTATTGGTCGAAGGATTTGTTTTACATATGGCAAGGAAGCCACAAAAGAGGTTTCTAAAAGCACGTTTATGCTGAAAAAATGCTATGACCTACGCCACAATCTCATGTTATTTACAGGCACTGAAAGCCAAAAAGTTCGCCCTGCCATTTATTAGGCTGAAGAATATGAACAAGAGAAAAACGGAAAATGTCCGGAAACAAACGCACTGATTTGGCGAGAAAGAAAATGAGAAAAGTATGCTACAACTGAATAAATAATTGCAGATGCACTTGGAGCAGGAAACACTACATCGGGTAGGTAATATATTTTATTGTATGCCTACTGTATTTTCCGCAATACTTACTAATGTGTTGAGTTATTTATTAATTTAGCTTTCAACTCTTATAGGATGCAGTTATCAAACACAAGAATTACAGCAAGATATTTATACATTTGGGGGCAACAAATAGCTAGCGTGAGACATAGGGGCACATGGTGAGCCTTTATAAATAATATTTTAAACAATTGCTCCTTTAGCTTCAATAATTTAAATCTAATGGTTCGAGCTCATCAAGTTATCTGTTTTATTTGCGATTTGATAGGGAAAATCTGAATGTGTATCTTTACACAGCACCATAGTTTTTAATTTGTTAACAATGAACACAGCAGTAAGCACGCCGTGGCTGAGTATATACACCAGAGGGCGTCACGGCCAGCGTGTGCGAGAGAAACATGCGCTCGATACCTACCGTATACTCAACTTACCGTGGAAAAACGGCTCTGTTGGATTACAATATGTCGCGTGGTTGTGAAAATATGACAATATTTCTGGCGCGAAGGTCACATTATAACTGTGCACTGGTCGCCTGGGTTTTGTTTTGGCGAGGATCAACTTAAAACTGAATAGGCTTTATTCTTAATCTTCCTTCTTAATTCTGCTTCTGCCACTCCATTTGGTGAAGCTCTTTGTCAAGCCCAAAATTTGTTTGCAAATGTTTCTAAGGATCGCATCTATATTTGTGTCTCCTCCAAAACCTATATCTCCGCTCCATAGAACATTTTTACCTACACAACGGCCGTGTAAACTCACTCTAGCTATTTTATTTACATTCCTGGTCATTTGTCTAAGCATAAATTACTTATCTACAGCCTATTCAGCCTTAAGTTCATCCTCGCCAAAACAAAACCCAGGCCACCAGCAGCCTTCCGCCATTTGCGCCTGAAATGCTGTCATATTTTTACGAACTCGCGGGGCGTACACGCGGCATATAGTAATTAAAACGAACAAAGCCGTTATTCCGATAAGTTAAACGGCGCCAATTTAACTCTTAGGTATTTCTATACAATATTATACAATTTAGGAATAAATTCATTCTGCAATTTAGATTTTTAGCTTGGGATTATTCCTCCGCGCACTACTACTGTGTTGTACCGCGGTGCACTGGCCACATGGATCCGTTTTGACGCGGATCAACCTAAGAGTGAGTAGAAAACAGTGACCCTCCAAACACGTGTTCGACAACCAAAAGATCATTTATGGGAAACCTGTAAAATAATTAAAACATCTGATGTGTTCCATTCACATGACTTTCTGTAGATCTCTGCAGTAAAGTATAGTTAAAAAACTTATTCTACGAAATGATTTTATTACTTACCTCCTTATAAGTAGAAGGGAAATAAAGGAGTACCATAGGCTAAAGCGACAGTCAAAAATATTTAAAGCCTTTGTTTGTATGGCCAGGAGTTGAAAAATTCCCGTATGAGAAAAATTGAAACCAATAACAAGAAATGTTTCCAAAACGGACAACAGCGCGAAAAAATGTAAATAACATAGGTAAATAATGTGTTTTAACAACTTACCAGTTACGCAAAATTCATCCAGAATAAAGATGCATTCAGAGGTTGTTCCCAGAAAATTCAAGCTATACATTTTATTTGTCATGTAATTATCTTTAATATGCGATATTTTGATCAAAATCATTAGCCATTTTTGAGAAAATCAAAAATGTTCAAGTAAAAGATAGTTGGGGACGGGGGGATTTTTTTGAAAATCTTCGTGTCACGTTCCTTGGAAGTTACTGAACTAAATACCAAGTTTGGTTTTTAACCGTATTTTCGTTTTTGAGCTTATGCTTTTCACAGCCTACAAGACACAAGGACTTTTTCTAAGAATTGTTTTCTTGGATTCGGGGAGTCCCAAAACAAGTGTTTCCGGTGAAATCTCGGTATGGAATTTCTGGGTGCATTGCAATACCTTCTCTGTACACCATGTACTTATACCCCCGCTGAATCCTTGCACTTGACAGTTGGTACATCCACAGAAAACAGATGAAAAGCTTTACCCGTTTAACTTTCTGAACCAATCACAAAGAAGCATTCCAGTCGGTCGGACAGACAACGGAAACGCATCTAGCTGCCGCACCGTTGCAATATCTGGCTATTTCCAACCACGTGCTCAGTTTGTGAATTCCTAACACGTGCGTTGAGCTGTTCTGCTCAATCTACGCATTATTCGTTGTTATTTATATTTGTTGTTATTGTTGTTGGTGTTTGTACGTGAGGGAACATAACAAGACTTTCACAATTCTAGAGGTGGATAGACTATTGCGGCAAGGTGTGGCGAGAGTGGATGCGGCTACATGGAAGAAGAAAGTGAATCATGTTCACAAAATAATACGAAAAGTACAGGAAGTAGACGGAATCATCTTGGTGATGACGACCATGTTGATGATGACAGTGATGACGGAGATTTGGATGGAATTGAGCCATTAAAATTCTAAACTGGTGAAAATCACTTTGTTATACCTTTCTCTCATTGTAACAAGCTATTTTGCATTTTTGTTCAATATTGTCGTAAATACACAAAGTATGCTACATACGTTACAGTATCACTGTTATTTTAAATTAACATAAATAACAACGAATTAGTTTCGTTATTCATCGGCATTCATTTACTAAGTACACTGTTTATGTTCGTCTTTACACACGATACAGACATTTGTAATCAGCTGTTGTTGTTGTTTACTAGTTACTCTGACAACGCCGCAAAGGCAGCACCCGAACTGTCAAGTGCAAGGATTCAGCGGTGGGGGTATAGTAGTGTAGACAAAGTAATAAAGAATGCAGGCGGAGGTATATGATCACAAAAGTAGATTCTAAAGCCATCTAGCCGGTAATAACGTTCCTCTAGAACGTTGCAAGATTGGAAATGACGCACAGTTGAAGAAACACAAGGAAGATGGATAAAGCGAAATAAAGGAATTTTCACGGTTATTGGCAAAACCCCCAGAGTACGAGAAATGTGTGTCATTTGACCCTAAAACGTAGTCAGGCGTACTCGGTAGCATTTGTCAGATGTTTTTAGTGTTCCTACGTTGTGGTCAGTGCGTTCTTTTCACGTAGATCTGCAGACTTGATTTCTGTGAATGTGGAATAGCATGCTGAGACGCATACAGGGTTAATCAAACTCATACAGAGAAGGGCTGTAAAATTCATAAAGAGAGGTAAAGATTTTGGACTTACGAAAGGCGAACAGAATAAATGGGAGATGCTAAAACACATAGGTTATTCGCACTATTTAAAGTTTATGCTGGTGTAAATAGATGGTAGACGTTAGAAAGGGGTTAGAAAACCGACATATGCAGACAAAACGATCATTTGTATAAAATTAAGGGTAGAAGCAACAGAACCGACATAGGAAAATTTTCTTTTGTTAATAGAAGCATTGAAGAATGAAATGAATTGCCTGTAGCAGCCTTTTCTGACGTTAAAGAAGTTTAGAGGCAATTTAAAGACAATAAGTGTTGGATAATTAAAGTAAATATTGTAAAATAATTAAGGATCTGTAACTATTAATGTTGAGGCTTCATAATAACTGTTTATAAATTAGCTGGTAATTGACATAAGTATTGCTATACTGACAAAAAGTTAGGTATTTCTAAAGCCAGGTATACATACAGGTGTTAATGAACTACACCGAAATAATTTGCGAGATTGTGCACGTGACTGATATAAGTAATTTGAGATCGGCGATGCATGGTCCCCGGATAAACATAACGCAACTACATAGCGTTAAACGTGTGAGTATCAGTCGGTGTTAAAGCAAAGCAGGTTGAAAAAAAAAACGGCTTAGAATGTCTTTAAAACTGCTGCCCGAGTATGGAAATATCGATTTTTAGCAGCTCATTACTAGCGTTCTCAAGATTAAATGTCGCAAAAATCTGTAAAATCTCCAACTAATCACTTGACAGTGCGACACTGAGCATTCATTAACTGCGTTCTTGAGTTACGTAGCCTACTCTGGAGGCGTGTTGTAACTGCTATGGTGGCTTGATACGTAACGCAGGAAGCTGCTATCACACAGGTCATGAGTTCGATTCCTGTCATAAAATAAATACTTTTTTATGATTATTATTATTATTATTATTTTCATTCCAGACGAAGTACCACGATACGTGGCATACTGGCACTTCAGAAACTTACAGCCGTTACTTCTAAATTTCAAACAGGTCATAAGTCTCCTATCTCAAATTACTTATTTAAGTAATCTACATACTCTGTCAAAATATTTCGATATAGTTCATTAACACCTGTATATATATATTATGTATATATGTGTGTGTATATAATGTGTAAGCTGTATTACTCTTATTAATTTGCATTTACTATTATTAACTGTAAGTATATTACTGTAAAAGGGTTTTCTACATTTAACCCCAGTACCCAATTGCAGAGAATAAATACATATATACATCCAGACATGTCAGCGGCTTGATTTACAGCATTTAAAATGTACGTATTAACAATTTATACATAAGAAAGGAAATATTACAAATACCTGTAATCTCTGTTTCTCAATAAAAGTTTGTTACATATTCCCGTTTCAAAGTGTCACCAACCACACGTTGCAAAAAATACTAAAGAGCTAAGTTATGTCTCCATACTCTAGCACATTCAGTAAGTGTTATATGTGTATTTTATATTAAAAATCTCACGTGTTCCATTCACATGACTTTCTCTAGTCTCTGTAACAAAATAAGCTTATTCTTCTAATTCATGCCAATCGAGATTATTACCTAGTTCCTTATAAGTAGAAGGGAAATAACAAAACACACTAGGCTAAACCGACAGTCAAATGTTTTAAAATGTGGTTGCTATGGGATTGAAATCCATTTCTTTGCGTGGCCAAGATTTGACAGGTCCCCCGTATGAGAAAAGTTTAATTTAAAACGAAACCAATAACAAGGAATATCTCGAAAACGGCCAACTCAAAAAAAAAAAAACATATGACATAAATGTGTTTTAACGAATCTACATCTTTTATGTAGTAAGTTTTTGTTTATCTCTTATGGTTTACTAGTTATGCAAAATTCAGCAAACTGCATGCAGAATAAACAAGTTTTCAGTAGCTATTCCCAGAAAATTAAACGTATAGGTACATTTTATTTGTCGTGTAAGTATCTTAAATATAGGAGATTTTAATCAAACTCTTGGAGACATTTTTGAGACAATCAACATTTTCGAAATGTTTTCCATGTAAAAAGGGTAGTTCTGGGATTGGTATTTAATGCTCTTTTTGTTTTTTAGCTATGCTGTCCACAGTCAGACACATACACACACGCGGACTTTTTTGTTTTGTTTCAGAGGGTCGCAAAACATACATTTCCGGTGAAATTTCGGTATCGAATTTTTTGGTATAATACTATACCTTCACTATACACTATGTACATAGTACGTGTAGAGAAAGTAAAATTCGTATGTAAAGCCATTTTCTTACATGAAGAGTCATAAATATCAAATATAAACAACACACAATCACACAGTGTCTCATTTGGGTATCCTTGCTGCACCTGTGATTTGGTTAGTCGTTTGCAGAATGTGCATTATTACGTAGTATACATTGCTCAGATTCTTCTACCCGATGCTGAAGTCCACAATGCCGGTTCCCCTTAAGTTGCGCATTTTGAGGGCTCTCATGGTCCTCTTGTTAATCTACGCCTGCGAGATCTGGAGCATGGCGGCAGACTCCAGTCTGCTGTTGCTTCAGCGGGTACAGAATAGATGCCTTCGGATTTCCTACGAGACTCCTGCACGAAGCCTCTGGTCTACCATACCTGGAGGACGAGATTAGGCATTGGGCAACAAAATTCAAAAGGGTTACCATTCCATTGGAGCGCCCTTGGGGATTACAGTCCCACAAACCGCCGCTTCAGGGATACCGGCTTCCCCGCATGGCTTACGGGCATCCCCGGTAACCAAGGAGCACCCCCAATAGCTGCTACGGCTAAGCTCCTTACCATCCTTCAAGAGTGGCTGGACATCAAAATTAACCCCCCCCAAATAAACATTTTTGAAAAACCGTTACACCAGGGGTGCACAATGGCCGTTGCACCATGACTTGCAACCGCTGAGGAGCAAAACTTGCCTCCTCCTGTCACACCACAACCTCATTCTCACCCGCCATCCTACAAACCCCACAATCCCGTCAGAACGTGGTTAAATTCTCTCAAAGATTAGGAACACGTCTAACACTCCTCGGGCTGCCCTCAGCCTGCCAACTGCTCGTGTCGTGAAGTAAGAATCAGGTGCAAACCAACACACAGCTGTTGTTTCGAGGTTAGGCTCCACTGTTAATTGCTGAATATGATGTCCTATATCTTATAATAACAATTTCATTGCAAGAGTCATTTGAAACCTTTTCTTGATTTCTTAAAGAGATGTAAAGTTATTCATTTTGAGCCTATAGTGCTTGTCTTCTACTCCCCCCCCCCTTTTTTAATTATTCTTTATTTTAGGTCGCAGAACTACAAGGTCCTATAGCGACCACATTAAAAATCTTGTTTACAGTTTTACATCCATTACACAATGAAGATTTTGAACATTATAAGTAAATCATTATGTACTCATAGATTAAAATATACCTCTAATGCTTATTGACATATGCCCTTGTATGAACTAATTTAATAGTGAAACAAAACACATGTAAAAATCTATAACATTTCACTTCTAAATTTAAGTTTGTAAAGTTTAACTTCGCTACCTGCCATTGTGAAACACATTCTACATCCGAGCAATGGATATTGTATTCCACCCAAAATTTTGATACCGATATTTCACATGTTTTGATACCCCCTGATTAAAAAACAAGCATTTTTAGAAACAGGTCAATGTGTGTGTGTGTGTGTGTGCGCGCGCGCGCTTTGTATTTAACTTCTGTATCTTTTACGGATGCGACACGAAGATTTTCAAGAAATCTACCCACCTCAACTATTCCTTACATGCAACAAATTTTCGAAAATGTGGTTTTTATCAAAAATGGCTCTAACATTTTGGTTAAAATACCGTATATTAAAGATATTTACATTACAAATAAAATGTATATTTTAAATTTTCTGGGAATAGCGTCTGAAGTCCGCTTTATTCTGGATGCGTTTTGTAGAATTTTGCATAAGTGGTAAACCGTAAGAGATTGACAAAAACTTACCGCACAAAAAGTAAAGATCTCGTTGTAACACATAATGTAGGTCATGTATATTTTCCTTTGGCCGTTTGCGAGATACTCTTTGTAATTTGTTTAAATTTTAAACAACCAAACTCTTCTCAAACCGCCATGCAAAGCAAAACTAACCTCAACTGTTTCACATAGCTACCAACTTTTAAAAGATTTGACTATCGCTTTAGCCTAGTGTATTCCCTTATTTCCCGTTTACTTATAAGGAAGCAAATAATAAGACTGTTTCTGCTAACGCTTATCTCGATTAGCATGGGGGTGATAAAAGAATAATATTTTTCAGATTAATTTATTTGGGGAATAGGAAGAGAAAATCATGTGAATGAAACACAAGATTTTTTTTTAAGATAGGTGCTGACGAATGGGTAGAGAGCCTTATGAATGTACTATATCTGGTATTCTTTTGCTCATGCAAAGAGAACGACATTTTAAAGTCATGACTCTGTAACCCTCTTTTAAAATAGTATACTCCGTACCAAGAACTATAAATTATACTCATCAGCTCGAGAATGCATATTGAGAATACAAGGCCCACAGAGCCGAGATCTAATAAGTAACTTACAGTTCCTGGTTAGCCAATTACTCTTTGAAATATTTGAAAAAAACTGTAAAAAGACAATAATAAACCAAAATGTTATTAAGCATTAAGAAAAACTCTGATGTGTTCATTCACATGACTTTCTCTACATCTCTGCAACAAATTATTGTTAAAAAGGTTATGCTTCTATTTACCTCATGCAAATCGAGAACAAATCAGCAGAAATAGTCTTATAATTGTAATTGTAAGGAGAAGCGAAATAAGGGAGTACCATAGGTTAAAGTGATAGTCAAAAGCTGGTTGCTATGTGTCTGAAGTTCCTTTGTTTGTATAGACAGGAGTTGACAAATTCCTGTATGAGAAAAGAAATAAGTTTTTCAAAGCTGAAACCAAAACAAGGAATATCTAAAAACGATCAACTCCACAAAAAAATGTATATTACATAAATTGTGTGTTTTAACGTGCTCTACATTTTTTGTGGTGTACGTTTTTGTTACTCTTAAAGTTTGCAGTTATGCAAAATTCCGTAAAATTCATCCAGAATAAAGTAGTCTTCAGAGGCTATTCCCAGAAAATTCAAGGTATACACTTTATTTGTCAGGTAAATATCTTTAATATACGATATCTTAATCAAAATCGTTAGAGCCATTTTTCAGAAAATCAAAATTTTCGAAAAAAACTTCCATGTAAAGGGTAGTTTAGGGTGGGGGAATTTTTCTCAACATCTTCGTGTCGCATCCCTGGAATATATTAAACTTAAATACCAAGTTTGGTATTCAACGGTCTTTTCGTTTATGAGCTATGTTGGCCACAAAGACACACTCGCACACGGACCTTTTTCTGAAAATTCTTTTTTTTTTTTTTTTTTTGATAAAGGTACCCTAAAACATATATTTCCTGCGAAATCTCGGTATTGAATTTTGGATGGAGTGCAATACCTTCTATGTACATAGTGCGTGTAGAGAAAGTAAAAATGACCGACATTACTATTTAAGGAACTGCAGATGTAACATGAGCTTCACTTTTACCAGCAATGTCAAAGGTTGCTAATTTCCTAAGTGTACTGTAAGTATTAATGACCTCTCACACTCTAACTGTATGTACTTACAGTGCTTGTTGGCAAGACAATAAATGGATTCTAAATTTAGTCTTCAGAATGATTAACTTACATAACAAGTATTTCAAAAATGTGATTATCCTGTTGTGCCCATATAAGAATATATAATAATGGTAATGCTTATCTTGATCACCACAAAAAAGATAGAAAAACAGCTTTAAGAATAGTTTGGTACAGTATATGTAGAGAAAGGCATGTGTTATATGCAAGCCCGCAGTTTATAGGCAAACACATATGACGCAATTATCGTGAAGTGAGCAAATATGGGTTTGAACTGGGTAGAGAAAGTGGTGTGAGATTTTTAAGAGAAAATGCTGATACCTCGCTCGGGTATTGCTGCATCATCTCCAGAAAACTTTCGCTGTGTGCCTGCGTACGGCCTCGAACCGTAACCACTTTAGGAGAGAGAGAGAGAGAGAGAGAGAGAGAGAGAAACACAGTGCTGGCATTTGAAACTGGGACGCGGCGCCCACTTGACACTCTGTAAATTCGCAGTGACTAAATCAAACTTTCTTCCACTACATTGTCTGTTTTCGTAGTCTCTCACCACAAGAAAAACAGTATACATATCACAGGAAGTCGACTATACAGCTAATACCATCTATTGCCCCAAAACCTTAAACACAAAAATCTATAGTCACTCATAAGTTTCTAAGTGTTTGTTTATTCATCGATTTTATACTCTTTTTAGTAAAACACAAGTAATCTATCCGCTTATTAATCCTACCTCATGGCAACCAAGACAATTAATCAAAGATTTTAGTATTTTCAGTGGACTTCTTTTCTAATTTCGTATTACGCAACCTTCAACAATAAAATTAGGCTATATATGGAAGTTTTATATTGTAAAAAATGTTAATATTTTTGCAATAAAACTGTAGTGTTCTTTTAATAAAAAAGACCAAAATCCTCGCAACTACAGTCATATGTAATCCAAGCGTCGACTCACACCTGCTATTTTACTTGGGCCCTCCCCATCCTTTACCAGGCATATTTGACTGCAGTCGCTGGGACTCGAACTCGCTTTGAATGGATGGCCGCTTCAGTTGTGGCGCCCATGAAAGGGATATAACATCGTATTTGTGAATTAGAGGAACAGCGGCAAATAATTCATGCAATGTAGGGTTAAAAGTGTACCATAGGTAGAGAAAATACTGCACTCCACACAAATATTCGATACCAATATTTCACTGGAAAGACACGTTTAAAGGACGCCAGTATCAAATAAATAAATAAAAACTTTTATAGAAAAAGGTCCTTATGTGCGTGTGTACGTGCGAGTTTTAGTATATTTCAAGGATATGACACGAAAATTTTGAGAATAAGTTTCTCCACCCCATGCAAAAAAATTCGAAAATGTTAACTTTTTCGGAAATGGCTCTAATGAGTTTTTATTAAAATGCTGTATATTCAAGATATTTACACGACAGATAAAATGTATATGGGAGGGGGCATAAGTAGGTATACAGTTTTATGTTTGTTAAATTGGAGTAATTTTTATTCTTATGGCTACTTATTTCTTTACTAGGTTTCCCAGCCCTGCTCAATTTGTCTTTGGACTGCCTCCGTGGTCGAGTGGTCAGCGAGCTGACTTCTCACCCGGGGGTCCCGGGTTCGATTCCCGGCTGGAGAGGGAATTTTTCTCTAGCCAGAATTATTCCCTATCCCCCCACAGAGTTGTATGTGAATGTGTGCGTGTTTGAGTAAAACAAAATGATATAAACCAACGTAAAAGAACCTACAGACGAGTTGTTTCAAGTGCCCTCGATATGACCTTAGATGTTAAAGGGGGCTATATAAATGAAACGATAAAAAAAATTGTCTTTTGTCCATTGTTTGAGATAATTGTTTTGTATATGTCACTATACCTACTTATCCCTCTCCTATAATCTTGGGAACAGCCTTTGAAGTCCTTTCTGTTTAGAAGGAATATCATATAATGTATAACTAATAAACATTAAATAATGGAAGAAAATATAATACATAACAAATATAGATCCCTTCACACACTTTTTTTTATAGTCGGCTTACCCCCCCCCCCCCGCACCGTATTTGAAAGACCGACCGCCCTAGGACTTACAAGCTGGTGCCTTAGGGTCAGTAGTCTCTCGGGAGCCAACGGCACGAAACCACGGAATGGAGAATCTGGAACAAGTGGTCGGCCCGTAGCCAGACATGAGTGTGTGGAATGAGTGGCGCGGGAGAAACCAGAGGAAATGCGCCCAAACGCCGCTTTGTCCACCAAAAAACCCACATGCTCGCGCTTGGGATCCAGCCCGGATCGTCTAGACGAGAGGCGAGCTGTCTAACCAGTCGGTCAAGGCACGGATTTCGTTTAAAATACCGTACATATTTACAAGACAAATGAAATGCAAAATCTTAACTTTCTGGGAACAGCTTCAGAATCCACTCTATTTAGAAGGAATTTTATATAGTGTATAACTGGTAAACGTTAAACAATACAAGAAAATATACTACAAAAAATGTAGACATCTTCACACAGTCTATTCCAAATAATATTTTTCGTGACACAGGCCGTTTCCTAGGTATGCGTTATTAATGGTTTCCATTTGCCAATATTTTGTTATACTTTCAAGCCCTGTCGATTTTCATTTGTTTCTCGTGATTCCAAGGAAAGAGTATGGGATGCCAAGGCCAAAGATATTAGCTGCAATTGCTTTGAATTCTCAAATTGGTATGGAATTTCAAAACAGGATATACTGACGCACTTTATAAAAATGTGACTATTGCTTCAGACTCCTCGATCAAAATGAAGTGCAGGGCAAAATAAATTTATTCAATAAATTGTTTGTAGAAGAGTGAGGAGAAAGCCTTGCGAATGTATCATATCAGACTTTTTACTTTCTCTATATGTACTATGTGCATAGTGTATTGGGAAGGTATTGTATTCCACCCAAAAATTCAATACAAAGATTTCACAGAAAATATATGTTTTGCGTCCCCCGGAATAAAAAAAAAATTGGAAAAAAGTCCGTGTGTGTCTGTGGATAGCACAGCTCAACGAAAATACCGTTAAATACCAAAACTTGGTATTTACATGGAAATTTTCTTCGAAAATTTTGATTTTCTCAAAAATGGCTTTAAAGATTATGATTAAAATATCGTATATTAAAGATATTTACCTGACAAATAAAATGTATATCTTGAATTTTCTGGAAATAGCCTCTGAAGACTATTGTGGATGAATTTTATGGAATTTTGCATAACTGCTAAACCTTAAGAGATGGAAAAAAAAAAAGAAAAAAAAAACAAAAAAAACAAAAACAAAAAAACTTACCACCACAAAACGTAGAGCACATTAAAATACACAATTTATGTCATATACATTTTTTGAGTGTAGTTGATGTTTTTGATATATTTCCTTGTTTTTGGTTTCAGCTTTAAAAAACCTATACCTTTCTCATACAGCAATTTGTAAACTCCTGTGCATACAAACAGAGGAACTTTAGTCACATAGCAACCAGCTTTTGACTATATACTATTTCTGCTAATTTTTTCTCGATTAGCATGAAGAAAATAGAAGTATAAGATTTTTAACAATAATTTGTTGCAGAGGTGTAGAGAAAACAAGATGGATTTTGTTAAGAAAACAGAAAACATCGAGGAGGTTTGGAACAGGTGAATGTCGACATTCCGTTACTAAACAACCGCGTGACGTCATACACAACTTGTTTACCCACGTGCTGTGAATATGCAGTTGGAAACCTTCCTACGTCACTTTCTCTCCCAAATACGCAACAAACGGGATCAAAATCAATTTGTAGGTTATATCTATGCTGCGTCAATTAGGAATGTGCTAGATGTGTTCAGGAGTAGGTGTACACTTGTGAAATCTGTACAGCTTCTCAAATTTGGTGAACACAAAGTGTGTTATCCTTCAAGCAACTCTCATTTTAATTAAATGACGTGAAATTTTGTGAGCACCATATAAGCACATAGTAGTCGATCGTGAGTATACGTTTTGGGTGTTCACAACAGTTTAAGGGTCAGATAGGCCTGGAAATATGAATAACATCTCCATAATACCAGCGTCATCCAGAAAGTCACAGGCGATTTGGCATAACTAACCAATAACGAAAGTTATTAACACAAAACATTATTTACAAAGTTACAGTATCTTACTCTATTTCTCAACGTAATCGCCATTGCTATCAAGATACGAGGTACGTCCAGAAAGTAAGTTCCGTTTGGTAATAAAATTAAATTGTGTACAAATACAGATTATTTATTGCACAAAATTCTACAATTCTTAAACTACTTTTCCACATAACTGCCGAAATTTTGCAGGTTTTTGTCATAGCGTGGCACAAGTTTTTGTATACCTTCTTCATAGAAGTTTGCCGCCTGCACCCAACGTGATAAAAGTTTACGAAATTTCAGTTTTTCGGTAACAATTTCATGAATTAGTGATCGTGAGCTTTGGGGAAATTACATAGCGAGAGCTCTAATTGTAAACTTGCAGTTTTCCTGGATCTTGTCATCAATCGCGTGAACCAGTTCTTCTGTAACCAAAGATGGACGCCCACTTCGTTCTTCATCGTGCACTTCACTACATCCTTCATTGAACTGTCGGACCCATCTTCTCGCCATTGAATCACTCATCGCATTTTGCCCGTAAACTTCGCATACTTGCCGATAAATTTCAATTGGTTTCACTTTCTTAGCATTCAGAAAACGAATCACAGATCTGATTTCACAAGCGGCGGGATTTTCAATCAACACCGACAGCGCTGCAGCGGAGATAAATTGAAACGGAACTTACTTTCTGGACGTACCTCGTATTTATTGTCACGTGGTACCGGTTTTTCATTGCAGATGTTATACTCTTCCACAACTGAGCCACTTTGAGGTCTTCATGGCTAGGAAATCTTTCCCATCCACAAAGTCATGCAAGGTGACCAAGGTGAAACGCCGGTTTTTCTTAATTCTTTTATCAAGATTTGCTTTCAACTCCTACATAACGATTGCTGAACTTCCACTCCGGTCTTTATCGTACACACTAGTTCTTCCTTGATTGCTCAGATTATGCAACATTTCCTCATTGAAGATTCTTTCATTGCATTATTACCATATACTGTCGTTATTTGTCAATAAAATTCGATTGGCCGAACATTTGTGGATTCAAAAACACGAATAAGTTCTTTGGCGGTAGAAAATGATAACATCGGCATTGAAAAACTGGTGACATGTCACAATAAATGCCTTGACAGAATGAAGATTTGAGAAATAGTCTAAGGTACTGTAACCCTGTAAATAAAGTTTTGTGTTGATATCTTTCGTTATTATTTAGTAATGCCAAATCGTCTGCCACTTTCTGGATGGCGCTGGTAGTTATGATTTTTGTGGATGTTTGTTATGTACATCATTAAGTACAGCGTTCTAAGGCACAAACAAAATAATGTGAAAATTAAATTGCAGTTCAGAATATCGACAATCTGAAATATGAGGTTTTGCACTCATATTTTACATATTTCTGCCAAGGTTGCTGGATGGCAGGATTAACGCTCAAGCGGAGCTGAAATGGGATTTTCATAATTTTTTTCCATTTTCATGTTTTATTTGCACATCAATATTTCGAATCTCCCGCTCATTTTGTTATATCTTTCATAGAGGTTCACTAATTGAAAAAGGTTTTAAACTATTGTTGAAAATAATTCTGTGTAGTTGCTTTTTTAGAACATTCTGGTATACTCACTTGGTAAAACATCAATAGGTTTGTAAATATTTACTTCATGTGAGAGTTTCAAAGTACTGCGAATGTGTTTCGGAAAGTTAGGTTACATTTTGTTTTTTAATCTTTCAATTTCTGAAGTAAGATTGTCTATATAAATGCCTCATTATCTAATAAAATAGTTGACACTAAGGGCTGAACATTTTACCACACATTTGCACCTAGATAGGTTTTATTTTAACTAAAAAGTTTTTATATGTATATAGATTAGTTAATTTTCTCTAAATTTAAAAATCGTCGTTTTTCAATACAATTTTAAGAGCTTTATTAAAAAAAAAAAAAGAATACATTTTCTTCTAATGAACAGAAGTATTCTATTTTTCATCAATCAACAGTAAAGGTTTTGCTGAACATACCTTGAAAAATTGAGCTCATTATGTTAAATAGTTGCTAAGAGAATGGGTCAAAATTTAACATTGGCAAGATAGGACATTTCGATTCCGCTTAAAACGCATTGGCACTGCTATTTACGAATGACATTAACGTTAACTTGTAGTGATAGTACGGAAACAGTGAAGAGAAGCAGTTTCATAACCGTGCACACCTTCACATGTGTGATGTAGGTAAAAGAATAATCTTTTATATGATTGGTTTGTATGCATAACAGAGTAAGTCATGTGAATGAACACACAACATTTTTAGAAACAGCGCGCGCGCGCGTGCGTGTGTGTGTGGATAGCATGACTAAAATTTTAAAAATCGGTTGAATACCAAACTTGGTATATAGGTTCAATATCTTCCAAGAAGACGCAATACAAAGATTTTCAGGAAAATCTTTTCACTTCAAACTACCCTTTACGTGGAAAAATATTCGATTTTTTTTATTTTCTCAAAAATTGTTCAAACGATTTTGATTCAAATAACACATATTAAAGATTTTTGCGTGGCAAATAATATGCAAATCTTCAATTTTCTAGGAATAGCCTCTGAAATCCTCTTCATTCTGGATGGCTTTTGCATAACTAGTAAACTGTAAGAGATAAATAAACTTATTACACATAAAATGTAAATCTCGTTAAAACACACAATTTATGTCATATACATTTCTTTCGTGGAGTTGAGATATTCCTTGTTATTGGTTTCAGTTTTAAAATAAACTTTTCTCATACAGGAACTTCTCAACTTCTGGCCACGCAAAGTAATAGAATTCAATCCCCTAGCAACTAGCTTTTAAAACATTTGACTGTCGGTTTAGCCTAGTGCATTCCCTTCTACTTATAAGGAATTAAGTAATAAGACCGTTTCTGCTAGTGTTTATCTTGAAGTAGATAGAATGTGCCCTTAGCCTGGTAATTAAACACAGTACAGAGCTACCACATCTCCCATACGGTCCAGCAGCATCTCTTGGCTACACAACGCCCACAATATACCTAACGGTCTTGGGATGCGGTGTCCATCTCAACAAGTGAATGACCTCCTCGCAGCAGTTCAATACTCCCAGTAAATCTCCTAGCAACACATCAAAATAATTGAACGTTGAGTGATGACATTTTCACGTTATTCGTAGCCGTTATGTTCTTTACATTTCAGTCATTTTCATTCACCGAACAATGTGATCTACCCGGTAAAGCACGTTAAAGTGTTTAACACAATTCATGTATTCCATTCACACGACTTTCTCTACAACAAATTATTATTAAAAAGCTATTATTTTATTTACTTCATGCCAATTGAGAAACAATTAGGCAGAAAGTGTCCTTATTACTTGGTTCCTTGTAAGTAGAAGGGAAAAAATCTAAAGTGTTCCATTCACATGATGTCCTCTAGCTGTTCGGTAAATACACCTTTTATTCAAAATCTTTTATCTACATCTTGCTAATCAAGTTAAACATAGCAGAATTAGTCTTATAACTAGTTTCCTTTTAAGTAGAAGGGAAATGAGAAAAAGCACAGCTAACGCCGTAGTCTCGTCCTTTGAAAGCCGGTCGCTATGTGAAACAATTAGGTTCGGTAAACAAACGAAAAACGAAAAAAGTACGTCTTCCCGTTTGAGAAAAGTTTAAGTGGCTTAAAATTGAAACCAATAATCTGCAATACCTCGAAAACGGTGAACTCTACAAAAATTATATACGATATAAAATGTGTGTTTTAATGAGATGTACGTTTTTTGTGTTGTAAATTTTCGTATATCTCTTACGGTTTGGCAGTTATATAAAAGTCATCAAGAATGAAGACGTTTTCAGAGATTATTCCCAGAAAATTCAAAATATAAAATATCTTATACATAAGGTATATTAATCAAAATCGTTAGAGCCATTTTTGAGGTAAACAAAATTTTCGAAAAGTGTTCCATGTAAAGGGTAGTTTGGGGTCGGGGGATTTTCTTGAAAATCTTCATATGGCATCCTTGGAAGATATCAAACTCAAATGCCAAGTTTGATATTTAACGATCTTTTCGTTTTTGAGTTATGCTGTACACACACGGACACAGAACTTTTTCTAATTTCTTTTATTCAGGGGGTCTCAAAACATATACTTCCGATGAAATCTCGGTATCGATCTCAAAACATATACTTCCGATGAAATCTCGGTATCGAATTTTGGGCGCATTACAATAACTTCTGTATAAACTATCTACATAGTACATGTAGAGAAAGTAAAAATCTGTTATAATCGATTCACATACCTCTTTCGATCTGTTCTGCCAACAAACTATTCTTACAAAAGATTATTCTTTTATCTCATCAGAGATAAACAGCTTCCTTGTAAGTAGAAAGGAAATAAGGGAATACACTAAGATAAACCGACAGTCAAATCTTTTAAAGGCTAAAACTATGTGAACATTTGAAGATCGGTTCGCTCTGCATTGCCTGCAGTAAAAGAAAAGAAAGACGAAACGAAAGGTGACCTCGTTTGAGAAAAGTTAAGTAATTTAAAATTGAAAACACTACAAAATAAATATTTTGGAAACGGCCAACACTAAAACAAAAATGTTCATGGCATAAATTGTGTGTTTACGAGATCTAAATTTTTTTTCAGTAAGTTTTGTCTATTTCTTGCAGTTTAACAGTCATGCAAACTTTAGCAAAATTCCTCCAGAATGAACGGTCTTCATTAACTATTTCAGAATATTCAAGATATACATTTTATTTTTATGCAAATTTATTTAATGTATTAATATATTATATATTTTAATACAAATCGTTAGAACCATCTATCAGAAAGAAAAAGAAAAAAAAAACATACAAACGGTAGTGTATATTTTAAAGCGCGCGCGTTAAAATATACGTCTTACTCTTCATGGAATATCTTTAACTTGTGGAATTTTAATCAAAATCGATTGAGCGAGTTTTGGAAAAATGGAAAATTAGGAAAACTCTTCAATGGAATCGGTAGCTGGAGTGGGGAAGTTAATTGAAGGTCTTCGTGTCGCATCCTTGGTCGCACGTATGTACAACGTACGCGTAGATAGAGAAGGTATTGTATTTCACACAAAATTTCGACACCGAGATTTCACTGAAAATGCGCGTTTTGAGAACCTTTTGTCTCCATCTTAGCTCAAAAATGAAAACTTGGTTAAATATCAAACTCGGTGTATAAATTTGGTGTCTTTCAAGGTGCAACACGAAAACTTAAAAAAAAATCCTCTTGCCATCAACTAATCTTTATATGAAACATTTTTCGAAAATGTTGATTTTCTGAAAAATATCTCTAACGATTTTGATTAAAATACCCTATAGAAGTTATAGAAATTTGCGTGACAAATAAAATGTATAACTTGACTTTTCTAAGAATAGCTTCTGAAGACCTGTTCGTTCCGGACAAATTTGTTTGAATTTTAAATAACTAGGAATCCATAAGAGATAGATAAAAACTTACTGCACAAAAATTGTAGATCTCGTTAAAACATACAATTTATGTCATGTGCATTCTTGCTGTTGAGTCGACCGTTTTAAAGATATTCCTTGTTATTGGTTTCAATTTTAAAATACCTGCTTACTTGTTTTCAAACAGGAAGTGTCCGTTTTTCTTTTGTTCTACTCCTGGCCAAGCAAAGAAGCGAACTGCAATGACAGTTCAGCTCAACTATTAAAGCGCCAATGCAATGGCCGAGATTAGGCAATTTCAACCAATCGCAGTCATCTGACTGGAGCGATATTGTCGAAACATCTTATCGCAGCTGATGCTCATTTCCTTCAAATCTGTCGCACCTGACGTTCGTTTGTTGAATCTCCTGCCTTGGTTATTGGTAGCAAGGTGACAATCCAGGTAACCGTGACATTACAATGAAAACCTGAAAAAATCTCCCTTCCTATATATTATAAATTATTAATAGTCTATTTCGCTGAATTGTCTTAACGATAACAACTCGTGTTTTTATCTCTTAGGACGTCGCTTCTCTCCGTTCGTGAATTATCGACAAGATGATACTCGTGGAATTATTAACGATAGCTTTTAAAACATTTGCCTATCGCTTTAGCCTATCGCTCTTTAACTACTGTGGTTCTCAGCGTCCCATTCTATACTGGATGTATAGCTTAATTTTGCTCAGAGGCCTTTCTATCAGGCTTGAGGTTCTTTTACTGTGCCGTAAATCTACGACACGGGACCAAGGGCTATACTTCCCTTCCGGAGGAATCCATCCTAAGGATTTTTACACCCGAAAAAAATCCATCGACTTGCGCCGGGTTTGAAACCGCGACCTTGGGTATATGAAGTTAGCGGCTCGATTAGCATGATTTAGAAAGAAGAAGAATCTTTTGTAAGAAGTTTGTACAATATCTAAAGAAAGCCATGTGAGTTTAATACATAATATTTTAAAATTATACTGTGCATAATATATACGGATCCAGGGGGTCTAAAACTGCCTATTTCCGGTAAAATATCGGTATAAATGGAATGGGTGGAATGCAACACTTTCTCTACCTATTGTATCCGTGGGAGAGAAAGTAATTACACCTCTATGGATGCCTGAAGAGGGTAACATTACAAGAATTCTACGAGAGCCATTCAGAAAGTGACAGACGATTTGGCACAACTAAACAATAACGAAAGTTATCAACACAAACCTTTATTTACAAAGTTACAGTACCCTACTCGATTTCTCAGCGTAATCGTCATTGCTTTCAAGATATGTATTGTCACGTGGTATCGGTTTTTCAATGCAGATGTTATACTCTTCCACTGCTAAAGATCTGAGCCGATGTCACTGTCACTTTGAGGTATTCATGGCTGGGAAATCTTTCCACCTAAAAAGTTATGTACGCTCACCAAAGTGAAACACCGATTTTTCTGAATTCTTTTATCAACATTTTCTTTCAACTCGTCCATAACGATTGATGAACTTCCACTCGTATTTAGCGTACACACTGGTTCCTCCTTGATTACTCGTAAATTATGCGCCAATAACACTGTACGCTTTCGTTATTTGCCTGTAAAATTCGATTGGACGAACATTTTGTGCATTCAAAAAAACAAATTTGTTATTTGGCGGTTGAAAAGTATAACATCGGCATTGTAAAAACGGTACTACGTGACAGTAAATGTCTTGCCAGAAAGGAGATTACGTTAATAATAGAATACGGTAATGTAACTTTGAAAATAAAGTTTTATGTTGATTATTTCGTTCTGACACGTGGTCGTAGGAAGTGGCCAACCCAGTACATTGGTGTGTAAAATTCCAACCTATCGGAACTCATTACCTCTGCATTTTAACCATTTTTATCACACCTATATGCAATTGTTTTTCTAAATTTAATGTACCCAGGTGCATTTGTTTTCTCCCTGGACTGATGTTGGTATCATAATAATAGTATCAGCCCGCCTGGGTAGCATGGTGTAACTTTAAGCTCCTTGGACCCCGAGATCATTTGACCATCATTTCACCAATTTCATTCATCGTCCGATATGACCAACCAGGTTAAAGGACATTAAACTACAAAAATAAATAAATAAAATCAGTGTGCAGTGATATTCCTGGAAGTTCCAAAACGTTTTGGGGAAGGGTCTATCGCTGAAATAGACATATTAATTGAAAGCTCAAAGCCGCAGAATAATAAAAACAACAGAGAGAGTGTGTGGAACCAGTTCAACGAATTCTGTAAGCAACGACATCATGAAATGGACATCAAATATAAGTCAAGACAAATGGTATTTTAGGAATATTATTCTTCGTGTCCAAATAGGCTAATCACTGTCATTTTATTCACAAAATAGTCTTTTATTAAATATAAATCGAACTACAACTTTTCTCTAGATAAATTCGCTCGCGACAATAAAAATCTGATGTGTTCCATTCACATGACTTTCTCTACATCTCTGCAACAAATTATTCTTAAAAAGCTCATGCTTCCATTTATTTCATGCTAATCGAAGAAAAATTATCAGAAATAGTGTCATTACTTACTTCCTTGAAAGTATAAGCGAAATAAGGAGTCAAAAGTTGGTTGCAATGTGACTGAAGTTTCATTGTTTGTATAGACAGGAGTTGACAAATTTCTGTATGAGAAAAGTAAAAGTTTTTCAAAGCTAAACCTAAAACAAGGAATATCTGAAAAACGATCAACTCCACGAAAAAAATGTATATACACAAATTGTCTGTTTTAATGTGCTCTACATTTTTTGTGTGGTAAGTTTTTGTCTATCTCTTACGGTTTAGCAGTTATGCAAAATTCCGTAAAGTTGATCAAGAATAAAGTAATCTTCAGAGGTTATTCCCAGAAAATTCAAGATATACATATTATTTGTAAATATGAGGTAAATATCTTTAACATACGATATTTTAATCAAAATCGTTAGAGCCATTTTTGAGAAAATAAAAAAATTCGAAAACAGTTGCATGTAGAGGGTAGTTTGGGGTGGGGAGATTTTCTTGAAAATCTTTGTGTCGCATCCTTGGAAGATATTGAACTAAAATACCAAGTTTGGTATTTAACGGTCTTTTTGTTTTTGAGTTATGCTGTCCACACACACACATTTTTCTAAATTTTTTTTTTAATTCACGTAGTCTCAAAACATGTATTTCCGGTGAAATCTCGGTATAACATTTTGGGTGCAATAAAATATCTTCTCTATACACTAAATACATGGTACGTGTAGAGAAAGTAAAACGTTGTAACTCTCGTTATATTACTTATGATAATTTTCGTTATTATTTAGTTCTGCCAATTCGTCTGTAACTTTCTGGATGACCCTCGTATATGAAATGTGGTGGACGATATTAGGCCGCCGCGTTAACGAGGAAAGTGCTTCGAAGCCTCATTGTCCCTGACATGATGAAACTCGGGTAATGGAGATTTCTGTGAACACCAAACAGTCACATGATGCTGGTAGTGACATCAGCTCTTGGCACTCAGGACCAGTCAGGGTCATAACGGGAATCTCTGATCAAGCGTGTGCAACCTTCCTTCCGTCGCTGCCTTTTCCTTGCGCTACCTTCACATTCTCTTCACACACACACACACACACACACGCATCCGCGCGCGCGTGTATGTCCGTGTAACTGTGAACACGATAAGTCGGTATATAAGTTTAGTATCTCACAAGGATGTGACACATATTTTGAGGAAAATCCCCCACCCAAAACTACCCTTTACATGGAAAACCTTTAGATCATTTTGATTTAATACGTATATTAAAGATATTTACACTAAACTAAAATGTATATCTTGAATTTCCTGGGAATAGCCTTTGAAGACCTCTTTATTCTGGATAATTTTTTCTGAATCCTGCATAGCTAGTAAACCGTAAGTGCAACACAAAAACTTACAACACAAACAATTTAGATCTCGTTGAAACACACAATTTATGTCATGTACATTTTTTACATTTTTTCGTAGAGTTTTTAGATATCCCTTGTTGTTGGTTTCAGCTTTAAAATACTTAAAAGTTTTCTCATACGGGAATTTGTCTAGACCTGGCAATGCAAAGAAACGCAGTTGATCCAAATGGCAACCAGCCTTTAAAGCATTTGAGTATCGTTTTAGCCTAACTTATTCCCTTATTTCCCTTCTACTTACAAAAAAGCATTTCTGCTCTTGTGTATCTCGATTAGCATGAAGTAGATAGAAGCACAAATTTGAACAACATTTTGTACAGAGATGTAGAGAGAGAGTCATGTGAATGGAACACATCAGATTTTTAATACCTCTGAATCTAATTGAATACTCCTAATTTTTACTTTCTCTATACGTACTATGTACATAGTGTATAGAGGAAGTATTGTATTCCACCCATAAATTCGATGTCGAGATTTCACCGGAAATACATGTTTTAGGACCCCCTGAATCCAAAAAAAGAGCATTTTCAAAAAAAGGTCCATGTGTATGTGTGTGTCTGTGGACAGCATAGCTCAAAAACGAAAAGATCGTTAAATACTAAACTTGGAATTTAAATTTGTTATCTTCCAAGGATGCGACACGAAGCTTTTCAAGAAAATCCCCCCATCCCCAACTACCCTTTACATGGAAATATTTTCGAAAATTTTGATTTTCTAAAAATTGGCTCTAACGATTTTGATTAAAATCCCGTATATCAAAGATATTTACATACCAAATAAAATGCATATCTTGAATTTTCTGGGAATAGCCTCTGAAGAACTCTTATTCTGAATTTTGATAAATTTTGCTTAACTGCTAAACGGTAAGAGATAGACAAAAACTTACTACACAGAAAATCACACAATTTACGTCCTTTACATTTTTGTTGTGGAGGTAACCGTTTCCGAGATATTCATTGTTTTTGGTTTCAGTTGTGAGTACTTATACTTTTCTCAGACAGGAAGTGTCCGTTTCTCTTTTCTTCCACTCCTGGCCAACTAAGGAAGCAATTTGCAATGAAAATCGAATAACGACAGCTTTTAAAATATTTGACTCGGTTTAGCCTAGTGCATTCCCTCATTTTCCTCCTACTTATAAGGAACTAAGTAGTAAGAACATTCTGCTAATGTTTATCTCGATTGGTATTGAGTAGAAAGAAGAATAATCTTATGTAAAATATTTGTATAAGAGCTAGACAAAGTCATGTGAGTGTAACACATCAGATTTTTACAAATCTGTATCACTGTGAACTGCATAAATAAGATACCAGAATTCGGATGTTTAGCAAACTTTGCATTTAATTACATATGTTTAACACCTTCCACAAATGCGACACTAATATTAAAAAAGAAAACAAGAAGAAGGAAAAAAAAAAACACAAGAACTACGTTTTACCTGGAACATTTTTCGAGTCTTTAATTTCTTAAGAATGCACGCACGCACATTGAAATGTTTCTAAAAAAAAAATTGTTTTTGCAACTCAGGGAACCCTAAAACATATATTTTCGGTAAAATTTCGGTATCAAATTTTTGGGTGGAATACAATACAATACTTTCTCTTCTAGAGAAAGTAAAAAGGTTTTCGTGAAATTAATTTATAGAATAATGTTATGAGTAGATATGTACATCTTCAGAAGTTTACAAATTTGAAATATTTCGATGAGCTTAAGAAAAATAATGTATTTCTTGTAAGTTGTCCAGAAAATGACTTCCATTTATGGACGACTTTTAGTCAAATTTAATTGGAAAAACATATAAATTCTTAGAAAAAGAAAAACAAATTATTTTATAGGGTTCTTTTCCCCCAAAATAATCTTCTTTTAGCTGGAATCATCCACTTTTCCCAGTATTTCTACAACTGTAAGCCTTCTAAAGGTATGATTTCGGAAGGTCCTCAAAATAGGTATCTGTTTGGGAGATGATCTCGTTAGACGTGAATCGTTTTCCGTCGAGCCATTCTTTCAAGTTTGGAAATTAAAAAAAAAAAAAGTAACCGGGGGGCCAAATCCGGTGAATAAGGTGGATGTTGTAATAATTTGAACCTTAATTTTACAATTTTCGTCATCGAAACTGCGCAGGTCTGCACCCTTGTATTGTATTGATAGTTGATAGATGAGGGCGTTTTTTCTTGTTTTTTTTCCCATTCAACCGGTGCAATAACGATGCAAAATACGCTCCATTTATCGTTCTTCCGTTCTGCAAGTAATCAATGTAGATGATTGCGTGTGCATACAAAAAAAAAAAAAAAAAAAAAAAAAAACCGGATGCCATCACGTTGTCTGCAGATTTCACTATCTTTGCTTTCTTCGGCGCCAGTTCGCCTTTAAAAAAAACACTGTTTCGAATGTACGTTTGTATCTGGAGTGTAGTTGTGTGTTCATCCACAGTTATGTATCGACGCAGAAACTCGTTAGGTTGTGACGGATTCTCAAAAACATATCACTCAAAAAGATATCCTGGATTTTGTCAATCATTTCGAAGGTGGTCACTTCTACTGACGATGTTCATCACGTTTAAGTTATAAATTGTTGTAAACGCAGGAGCAAATGTGCATTGAAGTTCATTTATCTCGGTTTTTATCTCTCTCGCCGTTAAGCCTTTTAAATAGAAGTGTTTAATTACCACACGAAACGCGTTCTTTTTCCCAGTCTTTCTAAAGAAGCAAAATATTGTTGATTCAATCCCCTATGGGAACGAAACCTTGATATGGTTATAGCAGAAACTTTAACTGCCTTCTGGTAAAAGACGACGGCTACTAAATACACTTTTTTTCGATGCTAGAAGTGTAATTTCTTGGATTTTCTTAGGACTTGCTGAACGTTCTAAGTAAATATGTGTTCATATTGGATAGGTAGAGTCAGACTGAAAAATTCAATGATACCATCTTGTTGGAACAAATTTGGTTCTTCCCTTGTAGACCTTAGAAACAATATGAACACATGGATTAATTGTTTTTTCACACAAGTCGTGTGTAGCACAGGAGTTGGATAGGTAGAGTCAGACTGGAAAATTCAATACCATAGCCAGGATTTGAACCACGGATCTCCCGACCTCTAGCCGGGCGCTCTGCCACTGAGCTACCATGGCAACATGCCGGCATAGCATTGCATTTCTCAACTGACTCACATGTTTCCCGATAAACCACAAGGTGATCAAATTACTTTGAAATGACAAACCCAATGGCGACTTACAATGTTGTTGGTGCTTAAGTCCCAGGATTCATAGTATAACCAATTCAATAAGTCAATTGGTATTGGATTAATTCTTTTTTCACACAAGCCGTGTGTAGGACAGGAGCTGGATAGGTAGAGTCAGATTGTTGCCATGGTAGCTCAGTGGCAGAGCAACCGGCTAGAGATCGGGAGATCCGTGGTTCAAAACCCGGCTATGGTATTGAATTTTCCAGTCTGACTCTACCTATCCAACTCCTGTGCTACACACGACTTGTGTGAAAAAACAATTAATCCATGTGTTCATATTGTTTCTAAGGTCTACAAGGGAAGCACCAAATTTGTTCCAACAAGATGGTATCATTGCACATTGTCAACTCAGGTTATCAGGACGACCGGACTTCTCTCTTATTCAAATTGTGTACAAACACTTGTTTGTCCATTTAACACTACCTTTGTCTGTTTAATGCACCTCGGTTCGTTTTGAACGCCAACACCCTGTGCGCCACGTGTAATTTTAACTCGCGAGGAGTTGCCCAATCCATTAATTAAATCTTGTGCGTGATATTGCAGGATCAGAACCCAGCACGCCGCTATATAAACGAACCCTTCACAATTGCTGAAGTAGGGTACCCTTTGTTCCCTGCTATGACGTCACAAGTGCTCTCTTTCCGATCGCGTGCCACTTGGCTACGCACTTCCTGGCTCAGACAGGGTTTTGTCTTTTAGTTTAAGAAGGAGCCGCAGTTCTCTTTCCCTTTAGCTTCATCTATCCCAAAATTATGTTTCTCTGGCGTGCTAGTCTACATTCACATTAGTTTCTGCACATTCTTCTGCAATACTATTCTTACAAATAACATCGAAGTAAACGTTTACAAAAAGATTTCATTTCATATTTCAGGATAAAAGGGATACAGCAGATTGAAGTGACAGACACCCGTGCGAACTCACCCAGAAGCGTAGTCGGAAAATTTAAGGGGGGAGGAAATTATGTATAGGAATCCATTTTTAAATTATTTTTACTTTGTCTCCACGTACTATGTACATAGTCTATAGAGAAAGTATTGAAATGCACCCAAAAAGTCGATACAGAGATTTCACCAGAAATACACGTTTTGGGATTCCCTGAATCCAAAGAAAGAGCACTTTTAGAAAAAAAGTGGCTCTATATGTGTATCTGTTGGCTGCATAGCTCAAAAACTAAAATACCGTTAAATACCAAACTTTATTATCTTCCAAGGATACGACACTAAGACTTTCAAGAAAATCCCCCACCCCCAACTACCCTTTACATGAAAACATTTTTGAAACGTTATGATTTTCTCAAAAATACTCTATCGATTTTGATTAAAATATCGTATATTAAAGATATTTGCATGACAAATAAAATGTAAATCTTGACTTTTCTGGGAATAGTCTCTGAAGACTACTTTATTCTGGATGAATTTTGCAAAATTTTGCATAACGGTTAAACCATAAGAGATAGAAAGAGGTTATTACATAAAAAATCTGATGTGTACCATTCACATGACTTTCTCCATATCCCTGCAACAAATAATTCTTAAAAAGCTTATACTTCTATTTACGTTATGCTAATCAGAAAAAATTAGCAGAAATAGTCTTATTACTTGCATCCTTGTAAGTAGAAGCGAAATAAGGGACAACCGTAGGTTAAAGTGATAGTCAAAAGCTGGTTGCTATGTCAATGAAGTTCCTTTGTTTATATGGATAGGAGTTGACAAGTTCCAGTATGAGAAAAGTATAAGTTTTTCATAGCAGAAACCAAAAATAAGGAATGTCACAAAAACGACGAAATCCACGAAAAAAATGTATATAACATAAATTGTGTGTTTTAATGTGCTCTACATTTTTTGTGTAGTAAGTTTTTGTCCATCTCTTACGGTTTAGCAGTTATTCAAAATTTAGTAAAATTCGTCCAGAATACACTACTCTTCAGAGGCTATTCCCAGAAAATTCAAGATATACATTTCATTTGTCAGGTAAATATGTTTAATATCCGAAATTTTAATCAAAATCGTTTGAGCCATTTTTGAGAAAATCAACATTTTCGAAAAAAGTTCCGTGTAAAGGGTAGTTGGGGGTGGGGGGATTTTTCTCAAAATCTTCGTGTCGCATCCCTGGAAGATACTAAACTTAAATACCAAGTTTGGTATTTTACTGACTTTTCGTTTTTGAGTTATCGTGTTCACAGACACACGGACACACACACACACACACACACACACACACACGGACCTTTTTGTGAAAATGCTTTTTTTGGATATTGGGGACCCTAAAACATATATTTCCGGTGAAATCTCGGTATCGAATTTTTGGTGGAGTGCAATACTTTCTCTATACACTATGTACATAGTGCGTGTGGAGAAAGTAAAAATGTAGAGCTTGTTAAAACACACAATTATTTATGCGAAGTACCTTTTTCTTGTAGAGTTGAAATTTTTCGAGATGTTGCTTGTTATTGGTTTCAGTTTTATAATGCTTAATACTTTTCTCTTTACCCGCCTGGGTAGCATGGTGGTAGCATGTCTGCCTCACGTTCAATAGATCGTGAGTTCGAATCTGTCTTAGGGTGAGTTACTCGAGTAAGGCTTTTTTCGGGGTTTTCCCTTATCCTGAGAAGACGAATGTCAAGTAACTTTATGCTCCATGGACCCCGATATCATTTGAGCATCATATCATCAATTGCATTCATCGTCCGATATGACCAAAACAGGTTAAAGATCGTTAAACTAAGAAGAAGAAGAAGAAAAAAAAAAAAACTTTTGTCATACAGGAACTCAAGGCCACGCAAAGAAACGGATTTCAATCCCATAGCAGCCACATTTAAAAACATTTGACTGTCAATTCAGCCTATTGTATTCCCTTATTTCCCTTCTACTTATAAGAAACTAAGTAATAAGACCGTTTCTGCTAATAATGTAGATAGAAGCATACGCTATTAAACTATAATTTGTTACAGAGATGTAGACAAAGCCATGTGAATGGAACACATCAGATTTTTATAAAGTAAAATGATAAAAAAGTTTGAGCACACCCATAGCTTAAAATTGAAACCAATAATAAGGAATATCTCGGAAACGGTCAATTGTGCAACAAAAATGTATATGACATAAGTTGTGTGTTTTAACGAGATCTACATTTTTGGTATTGTAAGGTTTTTATCTATGTCTTACGGTTTACCAGTTATGCAAAATGTATCCACAAATGCTAATTAATAACAATGTGGACAGTATAAACTTATAGACACGACGCGACAGGACTCAGGTGACATTTCGGAATCAACGTTTTGGATGGAATACAAATCTTCTCTATACACTATGTACATACTACGTGTAGAGAAAGTAAAATCTTGCTGCCCTGTTTTCAAAGACCTCCACTTTATTTCATCACTATATGAAGTCTGGCAAAAGCGCAAAGTCACTATCAGCTACTCCACGTGGAGTGGAACTGCAACTGTCCCTATATAACAGGTACGCTACCACTGGTTACAAGAGGAACGCTAGGGACAAACACTAAATGGTGGCTGGTGCCACCTCGTACTTTCTTTCCGCAGGACAGCACAGAGTGACGGGCGATGTGTAAAGTTTTCTCCAAAACATGCTGGCCCGCACACGGGACCGCTCCCTCCCACCTTCCACTGGGCAATAACCCTTAGCAAACAAAAAACGGCCCTGTAGTCGGGGGCGAGAGATAACGTAGTAAAATATCTGTTTCCTGGAGACAATGCCTGCAAGTCGTGAATACCGCCTCAGTTGAGGACCAGTAAGTGGAAGACTTGGCAACTGCGAGGGTTGCTTTCCGACCGCACACATCCTAACCCCAACCTTTAAAACAGGCAGACTTTGGAAGAAGAGTGGGACAGGGTCATCATGTTCTAAAAAGTGCTGTACACAGTATACAGTTATAAATCATTTTAACGTCTTCATAACACTATTAAATCTTCTGAAAAGGGGGTTATGTCGTCATGTCTTTGTTTACAGACGCTATCGAGCCTTTTGTACAAACTATACATGTAAATGTGTATATTTGTGTTCTGAGCTAGGTACCAACTTACCTTGAGTCCCTTTTCCAGCAACACGTCGGCAGTGGTGGGGGAGTTACACGGACTCCTTGGCAGACCGAGATCTTCATCATCTTCGCTTGTACAGTCGCCGCGACCTCGGCGCCGTCTCACTGCGTCGAAAAGTTCCGCCTGAAACAAGCAAACATTCAGGAGTTAGTTATTTAATTTCATGTAGATCCTAAGTTGAGCACAGTGCATTGTTTCGTTGTTTTCTTGATCAAGTTTGAATTTCTAATTCGTGAGTTCGCCGCTATGCGCCATGATGACGAGGAATCAAACAGTCTTCCACAGATAGCACTGAAGGAGGAAATCACGACTTACGGACGCGAAATGGCAAAATTTTGCCCAGAAACTTTCTTGTTTCGAAGTCTGGGGGCTCTTTACGTGCAAATAAACATTACACGGGACCACCGATTTTACTTCCCTTCCTATGGAAGCCATGCTAAGGATTTTTGTGCCCGAAAAAAATCCATTACCAAGTTTGAACCTGCAATCTTGAGATTTAGAGGATAGCATTGTAACAACTACACACCATGGAGGGCGCGGGCAAACAAAAAACTTGGGAGTTTCTGGCACTGTTGGATATAGTACTGCTGAATGTATAAATATCCAGAATGGTACAACTCGGGGAGAATTCTTAGCGTGGCTTCCCTCGGAACTCCGCCATTTCGCGTCCGCAAGTCGTGATTTCGTCCTAGAGTGCCATCTGTGGGTGACGAGAGATCAGCGACTCACGAACTAGAAATTAAAATCCGATCACTTGGAAGCTACAGGCCTGGAGGAAGCAGAGACAGCTCGCCCGCTTGTCTTTCCGCAATGTTGTCAACCAAAGAAATCTTCTTTTTCTGAGGCCATCAACCATTATTTAATTCGCCACGAAATAGCTGAAGTATTAAACGAAACACAGAGCATGTGCGTGAACTCACAGATACGAAGGCCATCCAGAAGGTGACAGGCGATTTGGTATAACTAAACAATAACGAAAATTATCAACACAGTTACAGTACCTTACTCTATTTTTTGACGTAAACTCCAATCTGTGAAGACATTACTATCAAGGTATTTACTGTCACGTGGTACCGGTTTTTCTTCCACCGCTCAAAATATGAGCCAAGATGTCGCTGTCACTTTGAGGTCTTCATGGCTGGGAAATCTTTTCCATCCAGAAAGTCATGTACGGTGTCCAAAATGAAACATCGGATTTTTTAAATTATTTTTATCAACATTTGCTTTCAACTCATCCATAACGATTGATGAATGTCCATTCTGATCTTTATCGTACACACTGGTTCTTCCTGGATTACTCGTAAATTATGCGTCATTTCCTCACCGAAGACTCGATCATTGCATTATCAATATACACTTGCGTTATTTGCCTATAAAATTCGATTGACCGAACATTTTGTGCATTCAAAAAATGATTATGTCCTTTGGCTGTAGAAAAACTGGTATCACGTTACAATAAATGTCTTGACAGAATGGAGACTACGTTGACTGTAACTTTACAAATAAAGTTTTGTGTTGATAACTTTGGTCATTATTTAGTTATGCCAAATCGTCCTTCACTTTCTGGATAGCCCTCGTAGAATAAAACCTTAGATGTGAAGACACTAGATATTAGTGTGTACAGCGTGCTTTGTGTCTGCTTTGCTTCCGAAATTGCCCGAAACCTGCCGCAGAATTGCGTCCAAAAAAAGGTGCGCGCTTAGTAAGCGGTCATTCATTTGGCCGACTGTTACGTCATCGACTGCTGGCAGGCTATTCAGTCTGTCATAGACCTCGTGCGCTTTTCCTATTTTGTGATTGTAAGTAAAAATGAATTTTATATTGTGGTGTAAGTACCTGTTTTGGTATTTATATCGAAAGGATATCAACAAGCTTCTATTACAAATACAGACTTATGATTAGCATAAGTGTGCAAAATAACTAAACATCTTGCTTGAGATGTTCACATTTACAAACATTTGAGTGTTCCATTCACATGACTTTCTCTACATCTCTGTAACGATTTACCGTTGATAAACTTATATTTCTATCTACTTCTTGCAAATCGAGATAAACATTAGCAGAAACGGTTTTATTACTTGCTTCCATATAAATAGAAGGGGATTATGGGAATACACTAGGCTAAACCGACAGTCAAATGTTTTAAAATATGGTTGCTATGTGATCGAAATACGTTTCTTTGCGTGGCCAAGAATTGACAAGTTACTGTATGAGTACAGTTTTTAAGAATTTTAAAACTGAAACCAATTACAAGGAATATCTCGAAAATGGTCAACTCCACGAAAAAAATATACATGACATATACTGTGTGTTTTAAGAAAATCTTCATATCTATGTACCAAATTTTTGTCTATCTCTACGGTTTACCAGGACAGGTCTTCATAAGTTATTCCCAGAAAAATTCAAGATATACATTTTATTTGTGACGTAATCAGCTTTAATATCCGGTATTTT